>CATIWR010374315.1:0-16113 GCA_949677035.1 Omphalea diandra
TAACTATCAAAGAAAAATAATTCTTCTCATTAAAATTATAATTTTGATTAATCTTTTGCAACTTTTATTCTAAAAAATGGATTACAAAAATTTAACAAATAAGAGTTGATATTATATGATACTTATTATTTTCTTGGTATCATATAATGAGGGCATGTTATTTTTATTGAGCTATTGGAATTTTTTTTAAAAAAAAAAAGTGTTTGATATCACAATTAATAGTTTCAGTAAAGATAAAGAAATACTAATCAATATCCTTTATAAGAACTTTAAAAAATGTTGAATCAAAATATATTTAAAATTATTACAAAATAATCAACAATAATACTTCACAATTTGAAATTATTTGAATGTCTTTGTTAATTAAGATAATTAATTATATAATAATTTTAGTTGTTATAATCAAAACATTTTTAAGGATAGACAACAGGATCTTGAATTTCATATTGGCAACCATTTAGAATATTTGATTCTCCATCATTTTTATATTTTGAGGCTCATGTCCTGTTGTAGGAATGTTCTCGCCTACTCCCTCCTGTTGCAAGTAATGTTCCCGTCTACCCCCTCTTTGTTCCTGTCTAGTGTATGTGTAATTGTTTACAATGTATATGGGCAATATGGCAAATTCATAAAAGTCTCCTCGTTCTTCATTTTTTCTCTCTATTTTGGAGAGAAAATGCAGAAAGTAAAATACCAGTCTATTATTATATCTACCCAATATATTCACTTTTAATATATATATATATATATTCCAGTCTATTATTATATCTACCCAATATATTTATATTCCAGTCTATTATTATATCTACCCAATATATTCACTTTTAATATATATATATATATATTCAATTTTATAAAACAAATTTATAAATTAATTTGTAACGTTCATGTAAATGTTATTTGTTGACTTCAGATTAGATATATTTAAATTAGTTTACTCACTAAATGATTTAAAAACATACTCATCAAAATTTAACAATGTTACATATTAGGGTAGGTACAAATTAGTGTAAATCGAGAAATTAATTGAATCAAATTGATTTAATTTGGTTAAATATAAATTCAGTTCGGTTTAATTTTAATTTAAAAAATTCAATTATTTCAAGTCAATTCAATTTTTAGATAAAACTGTCAATTAAATTAAATTAAATTAAATCGAATTTATTTAAAATCAAATCATAATAAATTGAACTTATGTTGCATCAAATCAATATGGTTAAATCTTATTTAAAATTCACTATTTATATTAAAAATATATAAAAATCTATTAAAAACATATTATTTGTTAGCAAATTCAAAATATTTTAAAATTATATTTTTTAAAAAATTATATTCAAATCAAATTAAATCATGATTGAATAAAACTAAATTGGTTCGATTCGATTTGATTAGTAATTCATTCATTCAATTGGATTTTTATTTTTTAAAAATTTAATTTTTGATTTTAGTTAGTTTGGTACAACTCAATGCAATTTGAATTAAATATCTATACCTATTAAATATAAATATTTCTGTGATGTATCAGAAATTTTTTTAAAAAAAAGACAAAATTGTTAAGATTTAAATTTTTAACTTCTATTTCACTATAATTATCAAAATGTAAATAGTGCAAATAAGTTTTTATGTGCAACAACAGCTGTATTTGAGGGGGCAAGATTTTTCCTTTTTTTTTTTTTTTGGATAAAAGAAAATAGAACATTCTTTGAAGGTGCGCACCCAATATAGAGAGCAACCATGGGACCGTGGACAGGAAAGACAATATTTCATAAGGTTGTTTAGTATTATTTAAGTAATTAGTCGCGAAATCGAATGTTAGAATGATATAATTATAATAATAAATTTAATATTTATTTTTACTGAACAATTAATTATTTATTTGCATTATTGAAATCAATATATAAATAATAAATAAAAATTATTATTATTTAATAAAAATATTATCTAATTAGGTATTTTTAATTAAATAAAATAATAAATTTTAAATTATATTTAATTTAATTAATTATAATAATAATATTTATAATAAAAAAACCAAAACAAATCAAACAAAGTTCGGCACGATTCATCCATCCGTAGTTTCGATCAGCAAACGTGACAATTGACAATTTTATTAAATTATCGTAATTTTCATCCCACGTGACACTTATTAGTTTCCCAATAAAATCCACCTAATTTTCATTTGTTCGTTCTCTCCACTTGTGTCGATTAGTTTCCCGGAAAAAAAAAATTAAATAAATAAAAGGATGGCAAATATTATTATTATTATTATTCTTTATCTTTCCCAAAAAAAAAAAAAAAACTTTATGGAGTAGAGTAGACGGCTCATTTATGTGACATCATCATCTAATGGGATGCTTCTATAAGAAATGTTCCCTTCTTGTTCATTGCACCATGCTGCTTAGACTTCCGTGCAGCTAACTGTGTATTGCATCTTCTCATCAATGCACCATATCCATACAAATTGCAACTTGCTCCTTTTTAATTAATTTTTTTTCATTTTGCTTGTTTAATAAATACTTTCTACATTCTTAAATAATAATCATTTAAGAAAATTTTATTAAAATTAAAAAATTAATTATTAACTATAAATATAGAAGATAAATGAGTAAATAAAATTAAATTATTTTTCATAAAATGACTTTAAAATTCTACAAATCATTAATAAGAAAAGTGATAAAAATGATTTTAAAATTTATTGATTATATAAAAATGACATGACTATTATTGAAGAAAAAGTATAAAAATATAAAGTATAATTTAACATCTTTTATTTAGGTTTTAAGATTTAAATTATATCATTTGTATTTGACCTCGTTAATGGTACATGTCACTAACTATTTAACATTGTTTGAATTGCTTACATGGAGTTCCTAAAGAATCTTTCTTTAATCATCACAACCTTTTTTCTTCTCTCGTCTTCTTTTCTCTCAGGACTTGTTTTTTCTGTAAATCACAAAAGAACCTAGATCCCACTGAATTAGTAACATAGTGCTGATGTGAATAGCCATATCTATAGTTCATTTATCCTAAGATGATGGACAAATCAGTGCAGTGCCAGATTCTGATTTGGAGCAATTGGAACCAATAATTGAAGTCTATAGGGTTTTTTTTTTTTTTCCCTTTCCTTGAGATTGTAAATATGTCAGTCCTAAGATTATATAATTAGAACACTAAAAGCTGATATTTCTAGCAAATTTGCATCTACAGCTAAAAATGCTCAATACAATGCCTAAAAATAGAACCTTCATTTTATATGTTGAGCTACCAAATGCCAATAAACACATCTCAGCCTCCAAAACACAACTGCAAAAACTGTAAACACCAAATTACAGTCATGCTGCTGGGTGCCAGCCAATCCAAACCAGAATAACAAAAAATACCAGCGAGAATAATAATCTGGCTCCCTCAATAAGAACGCGAAAGGGTGAGATAATTCCCCTTGTCCACCATACCCTTTTTCCCTTTCAAGATTTAGAGAAATGGGTTGTGGAGAATCAAAACATGCTGTTGCCACGGGAAACACCAGCACTCCTGAGAAAAGCAGCAAAGACATGTTTAAAAACGGCGACGATGAAAGAAGCGAGAAAGGAAACAAGAAGACAGGATCATTGGTGCAACAACGAGAACAAGAGAGCCAAAATGCTAGCAAATGCTTAAAAGATCATGACAATGTAGATTGCGCAGCAGGTGCTGAAGTTAAGGACGTAACTGTGGATGAAGAATTGGAAGGAGAAGGAAAAGAAACCAAGAAAGAAGATGGTGTTGCTGTTGAAGATCAAGAACCTGCAGGGAGGTTGATTTCAAAAGACTCGCCAAATCATTTCTTTTCGTGGAGGAAAGATGACGATATTGAAGGAATTGTATCGGAGGGCAAGTCTGAGAAATCTGAATATTCCTCTCCTCACATTGGATTTGGAAAGCAGAGCTTTTTCAGTGATGGTGTTAAACTGGATGATGTTGCGGAGAAAACATTTGTTCAAGAAACAGGACAGACTAATAGAGCCAAGGAAGCAAATGCAGGTGCAAGAATTGAACCAAAAGTGCAAAGCCCTGATGTAGAGACCAAACAGATTATTGCTCGGGAGGTACAATTCAGTATCTGATAAGATTAAACATAGTTGATCTCATTTTATTAAGATATTGCATGCTCTTATTGTTCAAGCTGCAATGTTCATGTGCAAAAGAAATTCAATGGAGCTGAGACTAAAGCAGCATTTCGTTATGCATGCAGGAGAAATTGGAAGTTTCACCAATCAAGGATCTGAAGGCAACCTGAAGGAAATATATGAATAACATATGAGCTAGTCATGCGCCTTATACTTGTTATTGTCTTCTCATAATCTGTGTAATTTAGACTATGCAGAATGATTTGTGGGATGGGGTTAGAACCAATATATGTGCTTTGATTTTTCTTCTTTTTGTTTCTTAGTATACATGAATTCTGGTGTGCTTGGAAGTATACTTCATGGCAAACTTGAGTCTTGAAGTAAATTTACATTCCTGCTCAAATCAGGAAATTTGACTTTACCATTCATTAGCTCTGAGCGTTTCAGATTAAGTTGTTGTAAATATAGAATGGGTTCTAGGCATTTCCGTGAAGGATATTATCTATCCAAAAGTAAAACAAGTGACAATGTGAAACTCTCTCTTTTCTTTTCCCTAATTAAGATTAATTTCAATTATGATTCCAACCTTCACAACCTTTAAGATGACCCAACTATCAACAATTTCAGTGAATTATTTTTAGTGAAATCAGATCATTTCAGAATCTAACTCCCATTTGCGAATCCAGGAAGAGCATCAATGAAAACATCCCTCCAACAATTAACACTAACTTCCACAACATGGGATCTTCCTTCATATTAACAAGGTTGAAATGTATATTCAATTTTATATACAAATTCCCTCCCCACCCAGGCCCAGAACAACATTCCCCAGCTAAGGGCTCTACACAGAAAACCAAGATTAACTTGGTTACAATTAATCATGCCCCGTCCAACTGATATTTCAAACATGGTTGCTTCGACTATTCATTTCTGTTTTCAGTTTCAGAATAGAAGAGGCAGGATCTCTAGACAATACAAAATTTCCTTTAAGATCTGCTTTTCCATATTCCTCTACACGGTAATCCATCACAATTCCACAGGATCTCCATGTCTGTCCCATTAAATCAACACCATAATAACTTAAATGATCTGAAATGCTGGTTCCACTAACTGACCTGAAAAAGTAACATTAAAGTTAACTATTGGTCAGAGAACCAGGCACAGCAAAAAGTTTTACAAGGCTTCATTTTCAGGCACTATGGAGTTAAATGACCTTTGAGTGCTCAAATGTACATGTCAAGAATTTCCTAATATTTATTTTACCTGAGTAATGGGAAAGTTTAACCAAGTTCAATATTAGAATTTATCACAATAACACTCATAAGGAAAGGCTCACCTGCTACAGTCTGGGTCTTCGCCAGAAGCATCACAGACCTTCTCTCCTTTGTAGATCAGATTTCCCAATCCAATATTATACAGCCACACCTTCGAAATAGAAGAAAGGATCTTGTAATATTATACATTTGAGGAAAATAATGATAAGGAAGACTTGTATGCATGTGCAGTCTCAATGATGCATTTTCACCTAAGAATGTCACAGCAGGTGACACTTAGATAGTGGTGCACGGGTATATCTAGTGTATCTAGGTGTTACAATTATCCATTCCCAAAATCTCAGGATAACATCATATAAACATGGTAAGTTATTGGAGACAAAGTTTGTCAATGCATGCATTACACACAAGATCCATGTAATCCATTCTGTCATATCTTAACAAATAGTGAACATCCTCAAAAAAATTTATAATAAGCTTGAGATCATTATAAAATCTGAAGTAACTGGCAAATCCATAAAAAATTATGTTAGACAAATTCAAATCCCTTATGTTAGTTCCAAATTTTGGATTTATGATGTTAACAAAATCAAATTCATTGATCATTTGTCCAAGCAAGGAAAACTTACCTCTCTTGGGAAGTGGCGGTATGTCTTTTGAGGGAAATAACTATAGTATGGAGGCAGATGGGGCACAATATCACGGTTATGTGTGACCCGGATTGTATTGGGCACAAGTTTACGATAGTAAGATGAAAAAGCAGCATTCCCAATACGAGGTTGTCCAAATGTCATAACCAGAACATTCTTCGCTTTATGGTTGACCTGACAAATAAATAAATATCCATTCAATACGACTACGGAATATCACAAACTGGGCTTGGAGAACACGCTACAATACTAATGTTATGGAAGAAAGGCCCAACAAACTAAAGAAAGATTTGACTTCAATTGTATGAAGAAAAGGTCGAGCTTGATTACTGTGAGATCAAGTCCACAAAAGGCAGCCATAGCCCCTCCCATTGAATGCCCAGTCACCATGATGTCAAGATCTCCATAATACTCCTTTACTCTTTCAATGGCATTTAGAATTTCAGGGCGTAAAGTTGTGTTATGGTAAGCAGAATAAAATCCATGGTGCACCTGAAACAACCAGCATGATAAAGAACGCAATTACTAACTATGAAACAGGACAATGGACACATTCAGAAAAAAAATTTTCCGCATACACACCATCGCATCAGGCATGCCAGGATAATTTAGATCAAGTTGTTTCCAGAATAAGTCTTCAACCCAGTTCTGTATGCTGTTAAAATGCAGTTAATCTATTAGGAAGAAATCAACTAAGAAATTTCACAAGTTAAGATAACCTCCACAACAGTCTAATTTCACAAGAACATTGATTACATTTATTTCCTTTTCTACTTTAACAGTTGACTCCAATAAAATTATGCAAAATATTTACAGCAGAAGCAGCAATATCATCTAACTGATAACAGAATGAAGTGAGACACAAGAGAAGGCATCAAGCGAGGTTAGGTGGAAGTCAAGACTAGTACTTGATTTTAAGGTATATGTAACCTAAAGGACTAAACAGGAATTCCTCTGATTATCAAACCTTCCCATTCTATATAAAACCTTTATATCAAATTCTATACACCATTAACAGATCATGTGCGGGAGGTTTCTAAAAAATACACATACGCCTAACATATATATATATATATATATATATATATATCTATTCCCATCTGTCGTCCATAAAAGTTTATCACCATTGACAAGCAATTGAAATCCCACTCTGAGCAAACCCTTTGCACAGTTAGCTTAATAATCTACACTGTAAGCAAAATTAAGCCGCACACCTGTGCTCCTGAGTTCCTCGAAATGCAATAACTACAGCATTAAGATTCTTTGCCACACCAACAAAAGCCTATCAGAGATCACCATAATGATGTCAGTGCATTGGGGGGGGGGGGAACTATTGGTCATTTTAGCAAAAAACAACAATCGTTCCTGCTTTCCAGTTTTGAATAACATGCAAAAAAAACCAAGATATACGCACCTGTAAGCAATGCTGAATATCAACAATCAGCTGTATGATCTCAAATCCCTGTTTTATTCATACAGTGTAATAATCCATTTAATTATAATGAACACCTAGTTGAACAGATGAAGCAAGAAAATTTATATTTAGGAACCTCCGTTAAATCATTGCATCTTGAACACGTCCAAGTAAAAAGTTCACCCAAATCTGACATATACACCTGCAATTTCAGTCACCAAATAAGTTTTATGGAACATTTTCACTATTAAAAGTTGCGGCACACATCAATGATACAGTAATTAAGAGGGCAAGTATCGATTCATAATTTCTTGGGAGCTACAAGGGGCTTACTGCAGAAGCATATTCCACCAATATAGTGGCGAGAGTGTGATTGTACATGGGGAGATGATCTATGTGCTTGGGGTGCTTAACCTTGAGTTCTGCAGCAAAGAGAGTTGGAAAAGAAAAGGACAACTATGAAGGTTTCACTTTAGAATTTCAAAAAACAAAAAACAAACTTATGCTGTACTGTCCAAAATCTCATTCGCCTACGACATATATACATCTTAGTTAAACTCATAGAGGTTATATGCAAGCATTCTTATTAAACATCAAGTTTTTCCAATTAAAACAGGACAAACCAACCAATTTATGTTTATTGAGAAACAACAAACTACTAAAATTTCAACCACGGCATTCCGTCCATAAACTTGGTCAGTCCACTAGACGAATGGGAGAGAAAAACCCTACTTTTTTCACTTTTTCAAGGCCTAAGTACAACCATCCAGCCAAGTGGACAAATACACAAGCCCCCCAATCTCTTACTTACCTATCTAATATCTTTACTATGCAACCATAAAATTGGGGCGCCCATGATCCCACGCTCCTTCCATAAAAACCCATCATAACCAAAACCTAGTAATTCAATAGAAACAAGAAGAAACCGTCCCTCCAAAATATTTCACCACCCAGCAGCCACAAGACACTCATTAAAGATGCATCAACTAAACCCGAGAGAAAAACAAATTTGAATAATGCCAGTAAGCTAAACGTTAAGCAATAAGCCAAAAAAAAAAAGGAAAAGAAAAACATAATACAGGAATGATAATCACCTCTCGCACAAGAGAAAGCGAATAGGCAAACAAAAAGAATTGCCAATATCGAACGCCCCATAATTCTGCATCAACAAAAACAAACATAATCAATTAATTAATCACTCCAACTAAGAACACCATAGTGCAATTCCCAATGTCATAATAACATACATGTATTTTTTTAAAAAAAATAATCAAGTAATAAACCTGGGGAAACTTTCACGGCAACCTAGGAGCTCCAACACGACAAATGGTTCGGGTTCTATCGGCCTCCGGTGAGCGCACAGGACTGATTGATTTGAACGGTCTCTTTCGCGTGTCTGTTGGAATAGTTGATTAGTTCCTTGTTTGATTTTGATTTATTTCACGAGGCGAGAAAGGACATGTAATTTTGCTGGCTTTTACTTTATTAATTACCGATACTGCCCCTCCAGTGTTATTGCGTGTATGCGTTGTCTTCTAAGGGTATTGCAGTGAAGCGGATTGTTCCTTCGTCACTGGTAACGTGTTAGAGCTGCAGGTGAGGTAATTACTCGTTCGTTGTTGGATTTGGCGGTTTGATGCAGTCCGCCGTGTTCCTCCCTCTCTGTTATCGTCATTATTCGGATATTCTTTTTTGACCGGAAAATGCTTTCTTTTGCCACGTGTAATTTCCTTAGAGATTTCGGTGGCCGAAAGAACTCGACAACAATAATTCATTATTTTTTAATTGTTTGCTAATATTATCCTTTATTAATTATAAAAAAAAAAAAACCAAAATTATAGGTCCTACGTTCATTTTCCATTCTCTCCATTTTTCACTCGTCGGCAAACAGACCCTTATAGGGCCACCCTACGGAACTAGCAGTTTTACATAACATGAGTAGGTGGCCAGGGGACTACGCCAAATTGACTAATAAGCAATATAATTATAATAATAAAATTTAAATAATTTTATTTTTATTAAATAATTAATTAATAATAATTAAAAGTTAATATATAAATAATAATTAAATTTTAATTATTATTTTATGAAAAATTTATCAAGTAAATAAAATAATAAATTAAACATTTCAAACTTATAATTATGTATATAGTTAATTGTGATAAAAAAAACTACCCATCAATGTATATATTCAATTTTATATGAATTAATTTTGAGAAAATTTTTATTAAATTTGAATTAAGTAATTTTGGATAATTAATTAAATAAATAATATTAAATATTTTATAATAAAATAAAATTAATAGATAATTATGAATTATACATATTAAATATAAAAAATTATTTATTAATTCATATATTTAATTTTATATGCTATACTTTTAAGAATAAATTTATTAAATTTGAATGAAATATTACACTGATATTTGTCCTATATTTCGAATTTTGAACAATCAATGAATTTTATTTATAATTTTTACTTTTTAAATTTTTCTAATTTTTTATTGAAAAATAGTTTTGAATTTTTACTTTTTACATTTTTTATTCAAAATATCTTCAGTTCCTATTTTAAATTTTAAATTTTTAAAGTTTTTTCTAATTTTTTTATAAATAGTTTATAATTTTTATCTTAAAATTTTTTATTTTTATTTAAAATATTTTTTAGATGATCTTGACTTCTTATCTAGAGTTTTATTTTTAATTTATAATTTATAAAAAATTTTACTGTAATAGTTGAATTTTTAATTTTATATTCATAAATACTTTTTAATATGATTATTTTCTATAACATAATATAAAATAATAATATGTGATTGTATTATATATAATTATTTGACAAATAACCCATAATAATTTAAAATTAACTTTAACACTAAAATTTATAATATATATATCATTACGGTTTTATTTATTGCGAGTGACAATAGCTTCTTTCTTAAAATTTGTTCGCTATTATTGCATTAAAATTTGATTAATACATTATCGAGTTCTCTAAATAGGATTTACGTTAGCTATCGAATATTGAAAGAGATGTCATACCAAACCAAAAAAAAAAATCTAGATAACACACAAAATAGAAAACTCGGAAATAGACACAAAAAATCAGTATTTTTCAAAAATATAAAAAACAAAATGTGTAAATATAAAAAATATAGAAACATATTTATAAATATTTGTTTTTACATATAACAAATATTAAAGCAACTAATTTATTAGATCATATAAAAATTAATATTAACTATAATTATTTAAATTAATATTAGCTATAAAAAATAAATGAGATGATAATAATCAATCAAACATTTTAAAATAAATATTAATTGTTCATACATTTTATAACTAAAATTAAAAATATAAAAGAAATACATTTTGTAATTTTTTAAATTTGCATAAACACATTTTCAGGCAAATTTGAGTGAATTTCATGCAATGAAATGTTTTCAAAATGCAAAAGTCTCTTCACCAAAAGTTTTCGTACATTATAGATAAACATCATAACACTTGAATTATCATATAGATGATATAGAAGCATACACATTTCAAAAAGAGTGTTGATATGCACATTGAGAAGTTAATTTTTTATATCTCTTATTTTGTATATAAAGATTCACCTATTTTCTTATGTATTTTTTATTCTTATAATTTTTTTTTCTTTTGCTTTTTGAAATTAAGGAAAACAACTATGTATTTTTTATCCACACACACACGTACGCGCGCGCGCACACACACATATATATATATATATATGGAGAGCATGTTAGCTGTATATATTGTGATAAATTATGTAAAATTATGTATTGTATTTTTCATTATTATGAAGTGTTTTTAACATTAAAGAAAACAATTGTGTTTTACTTTTGATATATATATGTGCGCGCGTGCGCGTGTTGTAATTTTTCCATATGAATCTTTATTTGTTGCATCGAATTATATGTTTAAATTAAAATCACGGGGTGATAGAAGGGTCATTATGATGGTGTTTATATTTTTAATCTAATAAGCCTGATATATATATTGAAAACTTGATATTTATTAATTGTTACATTTTTTTTGAGAATAATTGTTACTTAGATATTTAAATAAATGTAATCGTGGTTAGAGGAGATTAAAGACTAACAAGGAAGGCATACACCTAATATGCTTGAAACAAGCATACGGGTTTGATTTATAAAAATTGAATCTATGAAAAATTGCAAAAATGGTTAGAGTATATAAACAGTTTTATTCATAAAAATTGTCTGTGAGCACTTCTATCACCTCCATTATATGGCTCATTTAACGAAAATTATATGACACACTAACACTAAAACTATCAAACTCCAAGCCCAAAAAAGAAAAAAAAAGCAAGAACCAAACCCAACGCGCTCAAGAACTCCAACCTCGGAGCCAAGTTCAACTTTGGAACCATCAAGCCATTGGGCTAACTAACCGCCATCTAGGCGGGAAATCACAGTTCCGCCTACAACGAAAGGCGGGAAATTCCATTTCACCCCCGACCCGACTGAAAGCCACACAACCCGAAATTCCCCAATAAAAGAGCTATACATTTAAATATCGAAATACTAATAAAGTCTACCTCACTCCTCATTTTATTTCGAAAGTCGCTTCCCAATTTAAACTCTCCATTTCTATCTCTTTCTTTCTATTTCCATAGGAAAAGCGAAACCCTCGATCTGAGGGAAAGGCAAAGCAATTAGTATGGTGAAACCCTCGAAGCAACCGACATCGTCCGATGACGTTCTATCCGACGGCTCCAATTCGTCGGAGGAGGAGCAAATTAACGAGCAGATCAACGAGGAGGAGGACGAGGAGGAGCTCGAGGCTGTCGCTCGTTCCGCTGATTCCGAGGATGAGGAAGCCGCTGACGATACAGGAGACGACGTCATCGACGACACTGAAGATGTTGATGAGGTGATTTTTGCAGTTATTTGTACAGACATTTCGTACTTCGCTTTGTTTTTGTTCGTTTTGTGCTAGTTCAAAAATGAAATTGAAGGAAGGTAGAGATGGGATTAGATTTTTATTTGTGAGTTTGTTTGCATAGAATGGCAGTTACTTAAATGGGGTAGAAATAATTAATTTCTCATGTTTTGCTAAAGAATGATAAAAAAAACCAACAAATTAATTAAGCTGTGTATGGATATATTACCTAGGTATCCTGGGTTGGTATTTTGGAGCTACAAAAAGGAGAAATAATAGGTTGCTGAATAATTTGAAAAATAGGAAGTCAAATAGGTGAACAGATGTGTTCCTTTGCATTATAGATTGTTTTGCTATCATTTGATATCAGAGTTCATTATAAAAGTATTTACTTACAAAGTCTCTTTAATTCGGTGTGCGACTTCTTTTTGGCAAAGCAGGATGGAAGCAACAATGAATTTAGCAAGCGTGAAAAAGCAAGACTCAAAGAAATGCAAAAATTGAAGAAACAGAAAATTCAGGAGATATTGGATGCACAAAATGCAGCCATAGATGCAGATATGGTGTGTTTGATAGATTATTACTCATTTAATTTTTGGTCATAAACATGGAGTTATTGTGTACAAGTTTGCCCATTTATTTTTTGGTTTAATGACAGAACAATAGAGGAAAGGGACGCTTAAAATATTTGCTGCAGCAAACTGAGTTGTTTGCTCATTTTGCGAAGCCTGATCAATCTGCGTCCCAGAAAAGAGTTAAAGGAAGGTATATAGTGTTTTGCTGGACTTGCTAGAGGATTCATATGCTGTGCTTTGTCCTTCATCTGGGGAAATGACTTCTATATTTCCATGTCCGATATATTTGATGTCAATACTTCCTCTGGCAGTTTGTATCTACTAAACTTTTCAAAGCTGCCTATTGCTTATAGGAAAAATTTACCTGAGTATAACATGTGTCACTCTGCTGGCTGTGCTGGAAAATTTTTATGATTGATTTCAGAGTTTAACTGCAAAAAGTGGATCTTTTCAACATCTTTTGGGAGCTTATTATTTGATTGGATATCTAGGTTAAATTCTTGCTTTTATTACAAAAAAGTTTTGGATGTCACGAAGAGGGTTGCTTTCCCTATCCATATAGGGTGGTGTAGAGGCTTATGCGTTGAATTGTTTTATATGCTTATGCTTGATATGAAGTACACCCACATGCTCACGCCTTAGTGCATTTAAATCGTCACCTGTTTTAATCTTGAATTCTTCATTTACTCTTATTTAGAGGTAGGCATGCATCCAAAGTAACTGAAGAGGAAGAGGATGAAGAATGTCTAAAGGAGGAAGAAGATGGTTTATCTGGAGCAGGAAACACACGGCTGGTTGCACAACCCTCTTGTAAGCGATTCATTGGTGGCAGTTGTTATTGTTGTTTTTCACAAACTCTTGAGTGATCAGATGGATGAATATTAACTAGCCCAAATCACAAGGCGTTTCTAATTGAATTAATCAAATAATAAACTGATGCTAGCTGAATTGTTGTCTGGCTACTGAGACATTTTTTGTAACTCAAGAAATTTACACTTATGTTGATGTTTATGTTAATATATAGCTGATCTGGATGGTAATACTTTTTTTTGTTACTTTTTGCAGGTATTCAGGGAAAGATGAGGGATTACCAGCTAGCTGGGTTAAACTGGCTTATAAGACTCTATGAAAACGGTATAAATGGTATCCTTGCTGATGAAATGGTATGCATCAGAGCCTTGTCTTTGGTATTGTTTATGTAGCCACCTGAAGGCACTCTTGTATCTTTGTGCTTTGTTATGCTTGTCTTAATTATAGTCTATCATGTTATGGTGATAAATGTTTGATTTTACTGCTTAGGGTCTTGGTAAAACATTACAAACCATCTCCTTGTTGGGTTACCTGCATGAGTTTCGAGGAATAACTGGTCCTCATATGGTAGTTGCTCCAAAGTCTACACTTGGTAACTGGATGAATGAAATTCGTCGTTTTTGTCCAGTTTTGCGTGCTGTGAAGTTTCTTGGAAATCCTGATGAAAGGGTAAGACCATAGAACTAGGCATCAATAACTCTTGGTTGCAATTTTTTGGGGTTCTCAAATTATATTTTAGCGGTTAGCTCTTTGTTGCAATGGTTTTGTAGTTCTAACATTTTGTTGGCCTGTGTTTTGCAGAAACATATTCGTGAGGATTTACTGGTTGCAGGCAAGTTTGATGTTTGTGTGACAAGTTTTGAAATGGCAATCAAAGAAAAGTCTGCATTGCGTCGGTTTAGCTGGCGCTATATAATCATTGATGAAGCTCATCGAATTAAGAATGAGAATTCTCTTCTTTCCAAAACAATGAGGCTGTATAATACTAATTACCGTCTCCTCATTACTGGCACTCCTCTTCAGGTAAGAATTTGATCCTTTAAGAGCATGGAAGTTTGTTAAGTTGTGGTTTCTGATAAGTGAAAACTCGTCAAATGCTGATCTGTTATTTGTTGTCTGTGCTAAATGACGTATGGATTGGGTGGCTATGCTGCTGTTCCAATGCATATCTTGATTTTAATACATTAAATTTTCTGCAGGAATTGGGGTTATTGATTGATTGCTTTCTATGTTCATGTGTAATCCTCTTGTTGTTTTTAACCTGGCTGTCGTGCTTTCTTGTTATGCAAATGAATGTGTTAATAAATGTGTTCCTTATTATTAATGTAACATATTCATTATATGTTTTGATTGTGCAGAACAATCTCCATGAACTCTGGTCTCTCTTGAACTTCTTACTGCCGGAGATTTTCAGCTCAGCCGAAACTTTTGATGAATGGTTTCAAATTTCTGCTGAAAATGACCAGCAGGAGGTTGTTCAACAACTGCACAAGGTACACAAGCTATCTTCATACTTTGAGGGCTAAGGTTTCTACTTGTATGTGTTTTATTGATTTTGTGGAATCATCTTCTTTAAGGTTCTTCGGCCATTTCTTTTGCGAAGACTGAAATCGGATGTTGAGAAAGGGTTGCCTCCAAAGAAGGAAACCATACTGAAGGTGGGCATGTCCCAAATGCAGAAACAGTATTATAGAGCTTTACTGCAGAAAGATCTTGAAGTAGTGAATGCTGGTGGAGAACGTAAACGTCTCTTGAATATAGCAATGCAGCTGCGGAAATGCTGTAATCATCCATATCTTTTCCAGGGTGCAGAGCCTGGCCCACCGTATACAACAGGGGATCATCTTATTACCAATGCTGGTAACATTCACAGCCGAAGTTTAATCTATTCGTATTTGTGTTAACAGAAATCATTCTTTATGTTGTTAATTTATTTTCCAGGCAAGATGGTTCTCTTGGATAAGTTGCTTCCCAAGCTAAAAGAGCGAGATTCCAGGGTTTTAATATTTTCACAGGTCTGTTTGCAATAATTATCTGATGACCAGGGTCCTTTAGAATGTTAAGGGCTTAATGCTGTATCTTCTATGTTCATCAATCATCTTTTCTATGACTTCCCTGTACAGTGTTTTCTATGTTTTGTAGTTATTATGCTTGATGTTTGGTTAGGTAACTCTTTATTTTTTTGCTTTTTAAATGCAGATGACTAGGTTGCTTGACATTCTTGAAGACTACTTAATGTTTCGTGGCTATCAGTATTGTCGAATTGATGGGAATACTGGTGGAGAGGATCGTGATGCTTCCATCGATGCCTTTAACAAACCAGGGAGTGAGAAATTTGTCTTCTTGTTGTCAACTAGAGCTGGA
>CATIWR010374318.1:0-19093 GCA_949677035.1 Omphalea diandra
GCTTAACCCAATCGATTTGCCACATTTATTTATCCAATATAAGAAGAGAGTTTTTTACCCAATTTGAAAATTCTCCCTTGAATCCGAATCTAATATGACTGAAAAATTTTTAGATAAAATTCAATTATAGTTGAATACAAACTCAAGGAAATTCGAATTGATATGACCTGTGAGTGGATTAAAATTGATTCGATTTAAATTATTAAAAATATTTAAAATTTAT
The DNA here is from genome assembly GCA_949677035.1 of Omphalea diandra. Classification (NCBI taxonomy): domain Eukaryota; kingdom Viridiplantae; phylum Streptophyta; class Magnoliopsida; order Malpighiales; family Euphorbiaceae; genus Omphalea; species Omphalea diandra. The sequence goes on from CATIWR010374318.1 coordinate 224, forward strand.
TTTAAAAAGATTTTTATGTCAATTTTTTATGAACTTAATTTAATTATTTATTTTATTATGTACAATCATTTATTTAAAATTATATTCAGTTTATTAAATATCTAAATGAAAATAAAGAGTTTTAATTAAATTCTAGAGTTTCTTTTTGTATATTATATGGATGACCCGAAATACAGTAACTCAATCCCACCGCACAAATTAATCCAAATGCGCTCACTTATTCTGAGTTGTACGCCACTCTACCCAAGACCCTTGGGCAACTGATTCCTAAGTCAATCATATAAACCAAAAGCTTATTTTGCAAAATGGGACCCATGGGCCCCTCACAGCTATTAGAAGAAAAGGAGAGGAAGCAAGAGTCAAGTTCCTCTGCGCCGTAGTTGGGGACTCATTGCAAATTTCCAAACTGCAACTTGCCCACTGGCCCGGCGAGTTTGTTTGTTTTTTCTTGAGGTAATTATTAATTACTCACAACTAGTTTTTAATATAACGTTAAATAAATTATTCAAAAACTCAAATTAGTTTTAAATATGACGGGCACAATTGAAATAGATTAATGAAAAATATATTAGCTTTGAATTGATACTCTAATAATAATATAATAAATTTTAAAAAATTTTATTAATATATATTATTTTTGCATCTATATTGATTAATTAGTTTTGAATTACATTTTTATTAATTGTATTGTTCTTTTAATTGATTTATTCATAAATTTTGATATACATACAGTTCAACACTAATAAATATGTAGACTAATAATAATATAAACACAATATAATTTCAAATATGTATACAGTTAATAACTAATGTATATAAGTCGTATATTTGATATTTAATGAAATTAAGAATTTTGATCTTGAATCCACGAAATAACATGAATGTGAATTCATGATATAATTTGTTCATGTATAGAATTATATTAAGTTTGCAAGCCAATAACTATTGAAAAACATAAATTTCTAAAATAATTCAAATTTGACTCGTACTCATGATAATTAAAAAACATAAATATATTATTATGCATTTTATATTTTAATAATTTAAAGACATAAATTTTAAATTATTAAAAATGTTTATTTTTTAAAATCAAAATATTATTTTTTTCTGTGTTTGAAAAAGTCAAAAATAATATTTTCCCTTTAGCATTACTCGATAATTAAAAGATTCTTTCAGTCATTATACAATAATCCACAACTAGATTACAAGCATGGCTTGTAATCGTGAAGAAGCAGCGGGCATGACATGGTGGCCTCTTTTGTGCTGGTGGTGGTGCTTGTGCTCGCTCAACCCAGCCACGTGCTTGCAAAATGAGACTGATCGACTGGCTTTGATATCCTTCAAAAATTCCATAAACCAAGACCCATTTCAGGTATTCAGGTCTTGGAATGATTCTCGTCACTTCTGCCTTTGGCGCGGCGTTTCATGCAGTCGCAGGCATCCTGATAGAGTCGCAGCCTTGAACTTGAATTCGCAATTATTGGTGGGATCTTTGTCACCACATATAGGAAATCTCTCCTTCATCAGATACATAGATTTGCAAAACAATAGCTTTCGCGGCCAAATTCCACAAGAGATTGGTGGTCTGCGCCGCTTACAACATATTGAACTGAGCAACAATTCATTTAGCGGGAACATTCCTTCAAACTTGAGCCGCTGCTCAAACCTTCAGCATCTTGGTCTCGCTAAAAACAAGCTCATGGGGAGTATACCAATGGAGCTAGGCTTTTTACCAAAGCTTCGGCTTCTAGACTTGACTGAAAATGCGCTCACCGGAAGAATTCCTTATTCGCTTGGGAATCTCTCATCTCTACATGCAATCTCTGTGCTTTCAAATGAATTGAAGGGACAGATTCCGGAGCAACTCTCCCAACTCAGAAGCTTAAGACTTTTGAGACTTTCAGAAAACAGTTTAACTGGTGAAGTTCCATCCAGTCTATACAACATGTCCAGTATTGAAGTATTTGAAGTTGATTTCAACCAACTGCAGGGCAGAATACCTTCTGAAATAGGCAACACACTTCCTTAAATTGCCTCCCTTATATTCGCGTTTAACAGTTTTACTGGGCTGATCCCATCTACACTGTCAAATGCGTCCACGCTTCAACAAGCCACTTTTGTAGGTAACAACTTTACTGGGTTAATTCCAAAAGATCTCGGAAAGCTACAGCAACTTCAATTTATAGATTTTTCCATGAATCAGCTGCAGGACGATTTAAGTTTCATTGTTTCTTTGACTAATTGCTCCAATTTAGAAGTCATTGGAGCAGCATCTAACATTCTGAGAGGATCCATACCCACATCCGTGGCCAATCTCTCAAAACATATGCTGGAGATAGATCTGTCAAACAGTCAGTTACATGGTACCATTCCCATGGGTATTGAAAACCTCTCTAATTTGCAGCTTTTACAGTTGCATACGAATCATCTCAGTGGCCCTATTCATATTAATTTCCAGAAATTTCAACAGTTGCAATACTTGGTTTTGCACAAAAACAAATTCACGGGAACTATACCATCTTCTTTTGGCAATTCCACTCTGCTGAGTCATCTGCTGTTGGGATTCAACCATTTCAGTGGAAGCATTCCCCCTAGTCTTGGTAGTTGTCATAACTTGATCGATTTGGATCTCTCTCACAATAACCTCACTGGTTCAATACCCCAAGAGCTTGTCAGCCTTGCCTCACTTGCACTGTCATTGGACTTAGCTGGCAATTCGCTCACTGGTCCGATTCCATCACAAGTTGGTTTACTACAAAATCTAGTCCACATGGATTTATCGGACAATAGATTGTCTGATGTGATTCCAAGCGCCATTAGCAAGTGTTTGAGTTTGGAAGAGCTTCACCTTCAAGGTAATTCATTTGGTGGAGAGATACCTCAGATTTTAGGTGACTTGCGAGGTTTGCTAGTGCTGGATCTTTCAAGCAACAATTTTTCAGGCCAAATTCCCATTTCTTTGGCTATGCTTGATGGGCTGAACTATTTGAATTTGTCTTTTAATAGCCTTCAAGGAGAGGTTCCAAAACTTGGAATATTTTTAAATGCAAGTGTTGTTTGATTGTTGGGAAACAACGGTCTGTGTGGAGGTATTACTGGATTCAAGCTTCCTTCTTGTCCTTTATCACACTCCAACAAATACCATCTCTCCGTTGCATTGAAGATAATAATCCCAGTGACTATTACAATATGTTTTGCACTGTTGGTGGGTTCCTTGGTTTTCTGGCATCGGAAACGAACTTCTTCAGAGAAGATTATTTGTACGCCATCATTGCAGTTCCAATTTTTAAGAATATCATATGCAGATCTCTTCAAAGCCACTGATGGATTCTCTGTGGCTAACATAATTGGTGTTGGTAGCTATGGCTCTGTCTATAAAGGATTTCTTGAGCAGTTAGGCGAACAATTGGCAATCAAAGTGCTAAACTTGAAACGAAGAGGAGCTTCAAATAGTTTCGTCTCAGAATGTCAAGCTCTTGGAAGCATTAGGCATCGAAATCTCTTGATGCTGCTAAGTGTCTGCTCTAGCATTGACTTTCAAGGCAATGATTTTAAAGCTCTGATATATAAATTCATGGTGAACGGGAACCTGGAGCAATGGTTGCATGGTCACAATGTAGAAGAGGGACAAGAAAGAGAATCAAAAAGTCTTAAACTAATAGACAGACTCAACATTGCTATTGATATTGCTACAGCAATAGAGTATCTTCACAATGGTAGCTCGTCAACAATTATACACGGTGATCTAAAGCCAAGTAATGTTCTTTTAGATGAGAATATGACTGCCCATATTGGAGATTTTGGCTTGGCTAAGATTGTCTCAACGATTTCTGGTGAAATTCAACGGCATCAGAGTAGTTCTACAGTAATCAAGGGATCTATTGGCTATGTTGCCCCAGGTACGCTTGGTTATTTTGAAATTAGAATCTTAGATCCTCTTATAACATGTATAATCATATTTATATAATCTCAATCCATAAACTTAGAATGACGCATAAAGATCTTTTAATATCTAGATCGCTTTTATGCATACATGTACACTTTCTGTCACATTTATCTTAAGCTGGTTGACTAGCACTGTATTCATTTACAGAGTATGGCATGGGCGGCCGATTTTCTGTGGAGGGAGATGTATATAGCTATGGAATTTTGTTATTAGAGATGTTTACAGGAATGAAACCAACGGATGACTCTTTCAAAGATGATCTAAATCTTCACACTTTTGTAGAAACATCTTTACCTTACAAAATAATGGACATTGTAGATCCGAAGTACAATCTATCTGAAGATGAAGGAGAAAGTTCTAAAGAGTGCATCCTCTCTATACTGAGAATTGGAATTGCATGTTCAATGGAACAACCAGAAGAAAGAATTGAAATGCGAGATGTGGTTAATCAATTACAAGAGATAAAGGGCTCTTGCATGGAAAAGTAGAAGCAAAAGAAAAGGAATACTTAGCATAGGGGAATTCTACACTGCTGTGTAGATTCCATTAAAATAAATAATTTCTTTTCTGCAATGCGTAATTTTACAATATAAAGTTGTGTAATATTTTCATGTAGATGCGTCTGTGGGAGAATTTCGAAAGGTAAGGAGTAAGTAAAAATTTTGTCTCTCTAGCAAAAGCAAAGGAATACTTAGCATAGGGGAATTCTACACTGCTGTGTAGATTCCATTAAAATAAATAATTTCTTTTCTGCATTGCGTAATTTTATAATATAAAGTTGTGTAATATTTTCATTCGGTCTAATTTGATTCGGCTACTTATAAATTCGAGATGATTCAGTTCAGCTCCTTGATTTTTTCGAGACAGGTAGATGCAATTTAATATCAGTTTGGGTATTTGATTATTTCAATTTATTAAAAATCAAACTTTACATTTTTAATCTTTATGAACCAAAATAAAATAAATTTTACATTTTTCACTTTTGATCACTAAAGGACTAAAATAAATAAGTGAAATTATAACTAATTACTTACCCATTAAATGTTAAATTAATTTTTTTAATATTTACTACTAATTTATAATTAATAATTAATAATAGTCTAATTATTAATAATATATACTAATTGAGTGAGTTAACTAGTAAACTAACAATTAAAATACTTATATATATATATATATTCAGTTCGAGATGGTTGTAATATGATTCGATCCAATTTTTTATTTGGGTAATATAAAATATCTAATACCATCATATTTAAAAAATTAGTACAGTTCAGTTTGGTTATTTTACTATTCACATAAAAAACTTTCGGTTTCAGTAAAGTGATAACTTATGGGTTTTAGTTAGTGATGTATTTCAACATTTTCCCCATATCATTAACTTCCTTTTTGGTAATCGTTTCTTGAAACCATGCCAAGTATCTTCATAAAGTTTTTCATCTTTACACTATTAAGACTCTTTGTAAAGCTGTCTACCATGTGATCTTCTGTTTTGACTTGAGCCACTTTAATGTCTCTTATTAAGGCATTTTCCCATATGAAGTGATTTTGTACTTCTACATACTTAGCTATTGCATGAAATATTGGGTTTTTAACTAAGTAAATTACTAATTGATCATCACAAATAATGGTATTGAATAATTTATTGGTTGATATAGATTTTTCATCAACTATACTAACCAAGTGCTTTCTTGTGTTGTCATTATTGTTGCATGATATTCGCATCAACTGTTGAGAATAGAGATGAGCACGGATCCCTGATATACCTAATCAAACTGAATAATCAAATCAAAAAATATCTTTAAAAAGTACCAAAAATATCTGAAAATAACTGAACTCATCCTAACAAAAAATAGTATTTCAATACGGCACTGGATATCTATGTTATCTGTCCCAATTAACTAGTCCATCTATATATATATATATATATAAACCCAAGTCGAGGCCATGTAGATTGAAACCCAATTTTTATTATAAAGCATTAACTATCAGTAAGTATATGCTCCTCATGTGCCTTTATATTTATATACGTGTGTACTTTCTTTCTCTCTTCATTTGATTTGTTTTTAGTTATTAGAAATTGCTAAATAGAGGGGGGAAAACAGAATTGATACCTAAGGAAAAAATATCATATATCAAGTGGAAGGTAGCATAGTATGTATTCTTATAATATAGTTAGACTATTTGTATGTAATTAGATTAGTTCATTACTAAGTTTTCTTTTTCGCATCTAATTTTGCTTTATTGAAATTTTGAGTTATTTTCCATGAAATTAATGACACTCTTAAAATATAGTTTAAAGTCTCAAATATATGCACCAAACCGGATCGATATCCGATTTAATTTGAAACATATAATTCTTTATTTTAGTTTGGTATCAAATACTTTTTTAAAAAATATTTGATTTTTTATTTGGTACAAGTTATTTTTCAATAACTAGTATATACCTAAACATAATCACCTTTGGTTGAGAGTGACACTGTTAGTATATACCTGAACGTAATCACCTTTAGTTGAGAGTGACACTATCAGTTGTTTTTTACTACACCAAGTAATAAGCTTTGACAAACAAAATTGAATCTATTAGTGCAACTGCATAACTACTATGAATGAGAAACTTAGCAAGCTTGTCATACCAAGCTCTAGGGGCTTGTTTTAACTTGTATAATGCCTTTTCAATTTGCAAACATATTTAGGATAGAGTTTGTTCTCAAATCCTTCTGCTTGCTTCATATACACTTCTTGATCAAGCTCTCCATTTAAAAAACAATTTTCACATCAATTTGTTAGAGATTTCATGAGTTACTTATTGCGAGTACCATCAAAACACAAACTTTTGTAATCTGGGCTATTGGACTAAATGTCTCATCATAATCTAGTCCTAAATATTGTGGAAAACCACATGCCATTAATCAAGCCTTAAATTTCTTAATTGAACCATTAGGATGATCTTGATCTTATACACCCATTTGCATGATATGAGCTTTACATCTTTAGGCTTTGGAACTAATTCCCAAGTTTGGTTTTGAGTAAATGCTTTGATCTCCTCTTCTATGGCTTTTCTCCATTCAATCATTTGAGATGCCTCTTTATGGATGTTGGCTCTTTTTCTTCTTTTACTAGTGCAATATTGGCATACTTGGGGTTTTACTTTTTGAACCTGGTTGATCTTCTCAATTGTGGTAGTTGTTCCACCATTATCTCCTCTATCAATTGATTCTCCAACTCTATTCTTAAATACACACTCATCTTCCATGGTGTCTCTTGAGGCTGAAACTATATTGTATTCTTTGAACTCTATTGGACTTTTCTGCCTTTTTATTTTTCTTGCCATTATTCTACTTCTTTAGATTGAGGAAGTGCAACATATTATGATGTCCACAAGATGGTGTCTCATCAAAGATAACATTTTGCGAGACATGACATTTGCTGCTAGTAGGATCACAACAATGCCAACATTTTCTATTTCCATCATAGCCTACAGAGATACACTTGATAGCTTTTCTATCAAACTTGCTACGTAGATGATCAAGAACAAATATATAGTAGACACAATCAAATACTTTGAAATGGCTCACTATAGGTTTTAGGTTCCACAACTTCTCAAATGGAGACATGAATCCCATCTTTAGTTGTGGAAGTCTGTTGATTATGTGAGCTATTATTCTCATACGTTCCGCCTAAAATCTATGAAGAACATTTTTATCATGCAACATACTTTAACATTTTTTGCAAGATGCTTGTTTTTCCTTTATACAATACCATTTTATTGTGGACTGTTTGGACAAGTCAATTGTCATCAAATCTTGCATTAAAAAAGATAACTAGAGAACTCATCAAACATGTATTCTCCCCCATTGTCAGTGTAGAGGCATTGAATTTTCTTTCTAACTTCACCTTCAACCATCAGCTTAAACTCTTTAAAATTTCCTTAAGTTTTAGATTTTTCTTTTATGAAATACACCTAGGTGTACCATAAATAGACATCAATGAATGTTAACATATAGTGCATACCATTGATTAAGGATTGCTTTATTTTTCCAAATATATCTCAATGGATCAACTCTAGTGGTTTTTTAGTTTTGAATGATAACTCCTCATATGGTTATTGATATGCCTTTCCATATTGACATCTAGCACATACAGTGTCAACATGAAAATTGAGATCAGGTAGTCCTCTTAATAAAGACTTGTTCATCATCATCTTTGACATGTGATAATTGATATGTCTTAAACCATACATGCCATAAATCAGTTGTTTGTTACTTCTTGTCTTGTTAACATAAGCCTCTTCTACTAACATGACATACATGGAGTCCACCTTTTGTCCCTCCATTATTGGCGTGTTAACTATGTTGACTTGTTGACAAACCTTAACATCATTTGGGCCGAACACAATAAACTTTAACATCATTTGGGCCGAACACAATAGACTTCTTAGAATCTATAATTTGTGAAACCAACATAAGATTCTTCTTCATTCAAAATATTTGATAAACATCTTTTAGTTGCACTTGCTTCTGACTAAGACATGAATCAATCATTGTGTTGCCAACATAAGTGATTGGTAGTCTCAAGTTGTTTACAGTCACCATAACTCACTTGCCTTTGTACTCTGAAACATTACAGAGTTGTTTTTTATCTCTCGTCATATGGCTAGAACATCCTGAATAAAAAATCCAATCCTTCTCATAGTTGACTCTATGAGAAGTATAAGGACTAGAGGCTTACTCCTTCATTATGGTTACCATGAGGCTAGGCACTTTTACAACTTATGAATTGGAATACTACTCCTTTTGCATAGTTATTTTTATAGTAATAAATGATGTTTTAGCATGCCACTCAAGTTCATTCTAGTGATGGTTGCTTATTGTTGATATATTGCTTTCAATAGATTTCTTCTCAAACCAATATAATCCCTTACATAGTGTCCCTTTTTGCCATAATTTAAACACTCATCATTTTAACATCTATACTTTATAGAGTATCCATTGTGTTGGTGTTGCTTCTGTTGCTCTCCCCTAATTGAGGATTCCCTCATGTCTTCCCTCCATTTTAACCATGAGGTTGATTCTTTATCTTATTGGTAAAAAGTGTTACTTTTTTAATATTTAAGGGCATTCCAACCATTTGCTTTGTTAGAGTTTCTGGACTTGCCATCAAACTTTCCAATTCTTCAATTGAAGGTTATATGGGCGAACTTTGAACTACAATAATAACTCCCCTATACTCATGTTATAAGCTATTTGTGATGATTTGCTTCATTCTTTCATTAACAATCCAACTCAGCAATTTCTTAACACAAAGACTTCACTTTGGCAAAATACTGACTAATTATCATATCTCATTGTAAGATAGACATTAGATAATTTTCTAGCTATTGAAGTTTTACGTCATTACTTTTTGCGAACCATAAAGCAAGAGATACTGAAGCTTGTTTCAATGTGACAGCCTGCCTAATGTGTTCCATCATTTCTTCTTTAATAGTAGTCTTGATGGTAAACATAGCTTTCCCAACTTTAGTCTTCCATTTTCTTAGATTACCAACATCATCTTCTAGTGGTTGTGGTGGTATAGTCTCCGTCTCAACAACAACCACCCAGAGATCTTGACCTTGCAAATATGACTATGTAGGTTTTTCATGTGTTATAATTATTATTATTTAATTTTTTAATAACATTGATATTGCTTGACTTTGACATCGTGGCTTGGTTTTAGCAACCTCCTAGTTAACTAAGTATGTATGGTTTTCAAACTATACATGAGCAAAATCTTTGCCAAACAATGACTTTGTAACCAATGTCAAAAAATAGGCTTTCTGATTAAGTGACTCTAATACCACTTGTTGAGTGTAAAAAGATAATAAAATAATAATAACTAGAAAATGAATAATAGAACAATTTCAATAGTGAAATTTCAAATTATGTTTACTAATAGAAATAACTTTCACTATTACAACTCAATTTATAAACTCACTATATAACACTCATTACCTTGTTAACTTTTCTACATTGCACTCTATTATTGTTTACTTCACTTAATGCCTTGAATGCCTAATCATGGTAGAATTTATTGCACAAAATGACTTGGTCTCCATGGCTAGCAAATCTCCACGTTTTCACCTCCATCACCAAGTGAAATGTTTTGTTGTAAATTTCTCACATGTAGCTCATGGTAATTAAATATGTAATTTTATTTTAATGGGTCAAAGTGATAACTTATGGATTTTAGTTAGTGATATATTTCAACATAAGCTATTCATTTGGCATGAATCTATTATTCTCTGCCATCCCATGCTAGACATCCTCATCTCCAACTGCCAATGCAAAAATACTATCTCAATCTCATTAAGAATTTAAATTGTATTATGTTAAACTATGAGCAAAAGGTTACTACTTCCTTTGTTAAAAATCCTATCAAGAATGAAGATATCAAATAACCTATAATTTGCACATAATAATTAAGTACGAAGTTTAATTAAACAACTTGTAATGCAGGTTCAACCCTTTCTACTTGATAAAAACTAATTATATCAATTTTGTAAAAATTTTAGTCTATTCTACACTAAATCCCTCAAATTCTTCAAATTAGAAATTAAAGGTTGCTTTTCTTGAAATTCTCTGTGTGATCATGATGTCACTTAGGCTACCTTTGGTAAAATATAATCAATTGTTATGGAATGTAATCAAACACAAACTCAATTGAACTATTAAACTAAATTTTATTTTGATTAAATTACATTATATTTGATTACATCATACCAAACATAGTCTTAATTTCCAAAATAATGCATACTAATATGCACCTTAATCCATCATTCACACTTGACTGCATACAATCAACAATCCACACAATAGTTATTATCTAATTTTGAGGAAAGAGGCTTTAAAAAGAAAAAAAAATCAAGAAAGAGGTGATAATTTTAGAGAGATACAATTGTTTTATGAATGAAAGAAAGAATCATGAATTATATTTCTTAGGTGCTTACATATACATAAAAAGAGTTTATATATACACAAGAAGTCAACTGTACAAAGAAGGTAAATTAAGAAATATATAATTATAGAAAACAATAGAGGAAGATTTTCAGCCATGATTTGGGGAGATGAACGTTGGAGATCCTTAAGGTTGAATTAGTGTTTAACATCCCCCTCAAATTGATGCTAGGTATCAACAAGCATCAATTTGTCAACTAGGTATTTATGTTGAGTTGTCGTCATGGATTTGGTGAATAGATCAACAACTTGGTCATGCAAAGATACGTGATGAAGTTAGAGAGTCTTATCTTGGACAAGTTGACAAATGTAATGGCAATCTACTTCGATGTGTTTTGTACATTCATGATGTATAGGATTTGTAGCTATGCAAATAACACTCATGTTATCAGCAAAAAGAGCAGTAGGTTGAGTAGATGAAACACCAAGATCCATGAGAAGATGACGGAGCCAAACTACTTCAAAATTGATTGATGACATAGAATGGTATTCTACTATAGTAGATGACTTAGTAACTCGTTCTTGCTTTTTGCACTTCCATTTGATAAGGGTTGAATCCAAAAATACACACCATTCACTAGTGGAGCATCATGTATCAAGGCAACCTGCATAATCAGAATCTCCAAAAGATATAAGATTTAGAGCAAAAAGTTGAAGGAAAGAATAACCTCGTTCAATTGTTTATTTAAGGTATCGAATGATATGATGCACAATAGTTAAATGTAATCGGCAAGGATTGGAGACAAATTGGCTTACTACTTGGACAACATATGATATGTCAAGATGAGTTGATTTTGAGATATATAAGGTTGCCAACAAGATGTCAATATAATGTAGGATCATAATTACATTGACTCTAAATATGGTTATAGTTTTATCTTACAAAATCACACATTTCTTTTTTGAATTATTCCCATCTATAGTTTTCTGCTTTAGACGGAACATTTTTTTTTACATAACTGCATTTACAGACTATAGATTTCTAAACTTTATTCTCAAATTTATCCATGTGCAAGTGTTTCATTCCTCATATTTAATTAATAGGTATCACATTATCTGGCATGTGACTAAATTTTATTTTTAATTCTATTTTATCTAAAATTTAATGGTGTATAACTTATATAAAAAAAACATAAAAAAATATAACCGATAACAAGGCTAAATTAAAAAATTGAAAATCTAAAATATAAATAAAAGAAAATATATTGTGAAGATCATAAAATAGATCAAAAAAGAGGATTATTAAATTGTAATTTCAACATTATTATTTTCTCACACAATTTATTTTAGTATATTAATTGTATATTTCTATTAAATTTTTCTCTGACTTTTATATTATATTACAAGGATACATGATAATTAATTGGTTAGTTGTGATTTCATTTAAAGTGTTAAATATATTAGACATATTAATTTACGTTTTAATATTTCATAATCTTTAATATATAAAAAATAACAAGTCATATATTTTAGTTAATATGCAATATAAACAATCTTTAAACAGATGACAGTTATAACTCTTTCTTTTAAAGCAATTCTGAACGACACAGTATCACAGTTGGATCCTCCTCTTCCCATCTATGAAACAAGAGGCCATGAATCAGTTTAGAAGACTCCAATACTACTTCAGTATAGAAATTTGGAAAATGGATAGCTTTGGATTATATATGGGAGATATCAGTGATTCGGTTCTTCAAGCAGAAGAATCATCTGCTCGATCTGCAGTTAATTTTCTAAAAGCCAATGTAAAATAAAAATGGATGATGTCAACCGTGCAAACATGGAACGTTACAGAGGCATGAGTGAATTCCTTAAAGAAAACTTAGATACAACTTACTATTATTTGAAACTGGAATATTATTATACTGATTTAAAATCAGAGCAATGGGAATCACTCAAAAAAATTATAGAGATCTGGAGAAATAATTTGTGAATTGAAAATCGAATATTTTGACAGCAACTGAAAAAGAAATGCAATGAATCATCAACTGCTAATTAATAAACGATATCATTTTATGTAATAGCATATAGTAACTATAATTATTATTATACAATGAACATTAATTTTATAATTTCTTACAATATGATTGGTAACTGAAATTTTATACTTCTACAATTAATAAATTTGTTATATACGATATGATAACTAAAAAAAATGAAGATAACGCAGAAAAATATGATTTCTCTAATTTAATCCACATATTGTAATATAATAAACAACTACTGTTTCTATATATAGTAAAAAAAGTTAATAATATTTAAAATTAATATCAAAATAATGCAAAGTTTCCACTACAATTTGCACGTGAAAATAAAATATTTACATAAGATAAAAGTTTAAAAGAACCCACGGCATCGCGTGGGTGGATGTACTAATTGGGTAACACTGCATAAACTGAAGAAGCTAAGCTTCTTGGATATTGTGAAACTCCATGATGCTAGTTAGATTTGGATAAATTTGCTAAAGTTGAAAAGGGAAAGAAAGAAATTCTTCAATTATAAGCTTGGCAATAATACAGTTTTCCTTTTGATATGATCCTTGAATGGGGTGTACATATAAATTTTGTGTCAAAAAAATATGAGATTCAAAAAAATCTTTTGGCTCATCTCTTCAAGCAAAAATGAGATACAAACATTGGAAGAACTTGAGATAAAAAAAAAATAAAAACAAACATTATAGCTTTGAAGATTTGAGAGTTTTATATATAGAGTTTGAAGCTTTTTCCCAAATGTCTTCATAAGTGAGAGAGCTCTCTCTTTGTAGAGGTCTTGAAAGAAGTTTTTGATTTTATCAACAAAACTAAAACTAAGACATTGAAACTTTCTTTATCAAAAAAGTCTTAGTTGATCCGCTTGGCATGTCATCATTAGCTCTTGCTTATAATTTAGGACACAGCTTATTTTAGTTAGTTATTAGAATACAATAGTTGATCGCTCGATAGATAGAACAGATTCAGTAGCAGCTTCAGCTACTTATTCAATGACAGCCTAATTTTAGATAGTTCCCTTTCACGATGACTCCTCTCATCCTCATTCTCTACCTTTAGACCCTGCTAATCATTAATGGTGTTTATATTATTATTTACCATTAAACATTAGAATTTATCAACTATATATTTTTTTTATATTTGATAGTTAAATATTTAAATTTTATAGCATAGTTTATATATGTGTGTGTGTGTTTCTTTCATATAAATGTAAGAATTTTTCAGGATCTATTACCTGAATTTATAACACCAATTTAACAATTAAGCGGAAACAAATTGCATACATGTTTGCATAGTAGATCCAAAAGCGGAAACAACTTGCATACCTCTTTACGCGTTGGATCCCAAATTGTTCTGCGCCATAATTGTGATCATTGAAAATAACACACTCGGATAATAGGTCAGCAAAGTTGAAAAGGAGAGTTAAGTCTTCCTCTCCTTGACCTTCTCACAAGACAGCTACCAATGGGTGTAGCAACTAGGGTTTTTTTAGATATGAACAGGAGAGGAGACTTAGCTTATTTATAATAGATTTTAATAGGTTCACTCATCACATATCCATGTTAAAATAGGCTTACACTGACCGTCTTTCATATCGGCCCACTAGAGGTGTCATAAGTTCATAACTCAATTGATCACTATTTCAATTGGGCTTACTCACTAATCAATAAACTATATTATTCAGTTCGTTTTATAAATAATTAAAACCAACCCATAATTAATATTAGCCCACATAAAATTTCCAACATTCTTCCACTTGGGTAATATTAATTACAGCGTTTTCATGTTTTATGAAAGAAAACATTTTAAAAATAACTCTCGGACTGAATACTTTAAACTCAAGTGTGGCCACACAATTTTAGAAAACATATAGTTTATTGATAAAGTGACACCTTAAACATAATCTTGTCCACATTAAATTATCTATAGCGGATCATGGCAGTAGTTATACCCCTTATTGACATAGTACCAATCCATAGTCACAAATATTGACAACTTAACCAACCTGGATTCCGATATGGCAGTGTAGCAAGAAAATAACACTCACATGTGATCAATACACTATTTTATTGTCAGTCCTCCAAACATTTCTCTTTCACACATGCTCAAACGAGCAAGAGAAATTCACAAGGCTTCACAATAAGGTTGTTATTTCCTTTGAAAATACACACACAATGTCTTAGCCTTTGTTTCCAGAAACACAAGTGGAAACCAACATATCTTAAGATAATCACATTAGTCTTAAGCACATCAAATGCCTTAGCCTTTGTTTCCAGAAACACAAGTGGAAACCAACATAGCTTAAGATAATCACACTAGTCTTAAGCATATCACACATAACTCATAGCATGTTATATATATATAAAATGTGCACATATGCAAAACAAACAACTACAAAGTACTCAACTCATATAAATAAATATGAATAAGCAATGTAGCAAAATTTTTTAACTTGAACGTTCAATTACAAGCACAAAAACTCCTACTAACCAAACACATCAAAAGACTCCACAACACCCATATCACAAACATGTTTCTTGAAAACTATAGGTCTAAGTCATTTGGTTAGAGGATCAGTTATCATTAAATCAGTATTGACGTACTGAATCTCAACGTCTCCTTTCTTCACTAAGTCTTTGACTGCAAGATACTTAATCTTCATATACTTAGAACCACTCAAACTTTTATTGTTCTTAGAGAAGAACATAGCCGCATTGTTAACACAATAGATTCAAAGTGGCCTAGCAATAAAATCAACAACAAGCAAACCAGAAATAAAATTCCTCAACCATATAGCTTGGGTACTAGCACCATAATAAGCAACAAACTCAGCTTGCATAGTAGAAGATGTTGTAAGTGTTTGTTTAACACTTTTCCACGAAACAGCACCACCGACAAGCATAAAAATATAACTCGAAGTGGATTTCATATTATCTTTACAGCCTGCAAAATCAGAGTTTGAATACCCCACCACTTTAAGATCATCCACACGCCAATAAACCAACATATAATCCTTTGTCTTTCGCAAGTATCTCATTACTTTCTTAGCAGCTACCCAATGATCCCACCCAAGATTATAAACATATCAACCAAGAATGTCAACTACATATGCAATATCTAGTATTCTACACACCTAGACGTACATCAAGCTGCCAACAGCACTTGCATAAGGATTATTATCTATGGTTTGTTTCTCTATATCACTTTTAAGGCACTGTTCCTTATTAAATTTATCTCCTTTCACTATAACAGTATCGCCACCTTTGCAAGATTGCATATTGAATCTATTGAGCACACTATCAATATAAGCCCTTTGAGAATGACACATAATAAATGACGAGACCGCTCACGGCAAATCTCAATACCCAAGACAAAATATGACTCTCTAAGATCTTTCATATCAAAAGTCTTAGAGAGCAATTACTTTAGTCTCATAAATCATTTCTTCGTCATTACTAGCCAACAAAATATTATCGACATAGAGAATAAGAAATATAAATTTACTCCCATTGATCTTATGGTAAATGCATTGATCTATGTTATTCTCGGTGAAACCAAGTGAAGTGTTTATCTCAACAAATTTGAGATACCATTGACGCGAAGCATGTTTGACCATAAATAGATTTCTTCAGTTTACAAAATAAGTATTTTTTACCACTTCCTTTAAAACCCTCGAGTTGCATCATATAAACTCTTTCACCCAAATCACCATTTAAGAATGTCATCTTGACATCCATTTGATGCAATTCTAAATCAAAATGAGCAATCAATGCCATAATTATTTTAAAGAAATCTTTAGAGGAAAACATGGAAAAAAGTATCATTATATTTGCCCTAATATTCCCCCCACGGTCAAACCTTACAATTTTAATGAAATTTTCCTAATTGTTTCTCAACCTCAAATTTGAAATTTTTGAACATCACAATGACATCTGATTTCTCCTCTATCAAGTATAAATATCCATAACAAGAAAAATCATCAATGAAAGTAATAAAATATTTATTACCACAAATAGTAGGTGAATAAAGTCCACCAATATCAGTCTAGATAATCTCTAGAAGATTTGAACTTTTATTAACACCTTTCTTTTTTTATTCTTAGTCAATTTACCCCTTATACAATCTACACAAACATTTAGATCCTCAAAATCAAGAGAAAGAAGAATATCATCTTTCACTAGTCTTCCAATTCTTTCTCTAGATATTGACCTAAATGTTTGTGCCACAATGAAAAAAATTTTTCTTTAATCAAGGATCGTTTGACCATAATATTAGTTTCACAAGAAGGTTCACAATCTCTTTCATCATTCAAACATAATTTATATAAATTGTCAAATAAAACACATCCACCGATCAATTTACAATTTGGAAAACATATTGACTCTTCCATTACCAATAGTAAAATGATATCCAATTTTATCCAAAATAGAAACAGAAACCAAATTTATCATAAAAGATGGAACATAAAAGGTGTTCTCCAAAACTAGACAAAATTCATATTCCAATGTCAAGCTGATATATTTAAGACCTCTAAGTTTAGTGTGAATGTGAATCATATTTAGAATATAATTCATTACACTTTCACTATGGTTGTATTTCATACTAGCTAATTGATTCATAAGGGTCATAGCCGCAACATTATAAGATACAACAAAGTATCTATTTTCTACAGCAATAATAAAGACTTTGGCAGTAACATCAGTGGGCAAACTACTCCTAAAATATTCAGAAATAGTTTTTCTCATAGCCATAAGACTAATACGATTAGATCTCTCCCACTTTACATGTAATTCATCTTCCTTCAATATTACTCTCATGAGTGGGTTTAGCAGACTCATCTTCATAAAGGGCATAATCAATCTCACTCATTCTCAAGACAAATAAAATGTCATATTTTCACCTTTTAAAGTTTGTGCTAGTCAAGAGTTCAACAGTTGCAGTACTATTATTGAGACTAAAGGAGATTGTTTGAGCAAAACAAAAACATGTATTAGAATTAGGCTACACGCAAAACAAATTTGCAATTTACTCAATCTAGAAAATTCTGACATCACTACATATTCTCCTTTGGGCAGAACATGCACATGCAATAGAATTTCTAATTATGAAGCTCACAATTAAGATCACACTAATTTTAAGAAATCTATCCCCTTTTGGCAGACAGACTCTCTAGACTAATGCACCTCTAAGCACAAATAGTTTCATCTCAATAAGCTCTCGCAAAATCAATGCATCTAATAACCCCTTTTGCTTAGGTTACTCTATACATTAATTTGGAATTTTCTCTTCATTTCAACAAGCTCTCCCAAAATCAATGCATCTAATAACCCCTTTTGGACAGACTATTATATACATTAATCTAGAATTTTCATTTGAACAAGCACTCCAAAAATTAATGTTTCTAATAACCCCCTTTAGGCAAGTCATTATATACATTAATTTGGAATTTTCATTTCATTTCAACAAGCTGCCCCAAAATCAATGCATTTAATAACCCCATTTGGGCAGGTTATTATATACATTGATTTAGAATTTTATTTTCTTAACAAGCGCTCCCAAAATAAATGTATCTAATAACCCCCTTTGGGCAGGTTATTAGACACATTAATTTGGAATTATCTCTTTGCAAAAATTAAAAACAATTCTACGAATTTCAATAGATGTCCCACTTTGGCGGTAACACTCATATCAACCCATAAAATTATTTTTAATTAGAGATTTATTATAGCCCAATTAAAATACATACCAAAACACAAATATATATTTCAAAAATACACAGGGTACCAAAAATAATATACTTTAATTTTAAGCACATAATTATTTTCTCATATATGTGCAAAATAAACAAATAAATAAATATTTATTATTTATTTATTTAATTTTATTACAAAATTAATATCACTAAATAATAAAATGACAATTAACTTATATATATTTAAAC
>CATIWR010374330.1:0-10489 GCA_949677035.1 Omphalea diandra
ATATATATATTTTTAGATTAGAAAACAGGGCAAAGAAGTTTGCCAAATACAATGTAAATTTAGAAAATTTTGGAAAATTAACTTCTAATTCTGGAAAAATATGTCATTATTTTCCCAAATTAATTAGCACTGTTGTTTCTAATTGTCACCTCAACATTTTTGGCATCATCTATTCCTTAAATGATTCCTTTGTTTCCACTGCGATAGGCATCAAATGCTGAAGGAAATGGGAAGCGAGCACAAAGCTCCTAAATCTCATATCCTAACTCTTCCTTTGCCTTTCCAAGGCCATATGAATCCCATGTTTCAGCTATCTAAACGTCTAGCGTCTAAAGGACCCAAAGTAACGCTCCTCACCTTCTCCAACGAGGAACTCACCACAAAACACGAACAGCGTTCTGTCGATATCGAGTTCATTTGCCGTGATATTGATTGTTTGAACCCTGGTGACTTATTCAACGACTTCCAAGCTATAGCAAAGAACAGATTGCCTGAAATCGTTGCCAAACATGGCGAGTCTGGCAGCCCCGTAAGTTGCATTGTGTATGATTCATTCTTGCCTTCGATTCTGGATATAACAAGGCAGCTTGGCATCTATGGAGCTTCATTCTTCACGCAGCCTTTTGCTGTTAGTAATATATACGGCAAAGTTTATGAAGGGAAGCTAAGTGTTCCGATTGAGCGGGCACCTATAGTCATAGCTGGGATGCCTCCACTTGAAATCTCTGATTTGCCCACTTTTGTTGCTGACCTGGAGAAATACCC
Organism: Omphalea diandra; assembly: GCA_949677035.1. NCBI lineage: Eukaryota > Viridiplantae > Streptophyta > Magnoliopsida > Malpighiales > Euphorbiaceae > Omphalea > Omphalea diandra. The sequence continues at coordinate 766 of CATIWR010374330.1, forward strand.
AAGCTCGTTAAGCAAAATGAGTAGTCAGTTCATGAATATTGGGCAAGCTGATTGGGTTTTTTTCAATACTTTCGAAAGCTTGGAAGATGAGGTATATAATCATCCCTATGAAGAAATGTCGGTAGATAGCAATATTTTAATTTCTAATTTTTTTTGTCGAATTTTAATTTCTTGGTTTTTTTATAGACAATATAAGAGAAAATTACTCAAAACAGATGTTTTTGTGCAAGATTGAAGCTACATTGATAGCAACCACACAGAACTGCAATAACCACACAAAAAATGAATAGAGGCATGAAAGGACCTCAAATATGACAAGAAGTAAATATTTTTTTTGGACAAAATAACTTTTTTTTTAATATATTTTCTAAAAAACAATATGGCATTTGGAATGCAACAAAAACTATTACTTTTTTTTCATGTGCAATTTATAACAAATATTTAGATTAATTATTATTGAATATGAGGAAAAATGTAATGACAGGCGATAATTGATACCAATCATGAGTGACCCATTAACTGAAATTTCTAAGTCCACCACTGCATAATCAATATATGCTAGTATTTATTCATTTAAAGATGATAAATTCAATTCACTTGCTGTAATTGATGTGAATGTGCTTATAAGTTTTAAATGAGTTTTTGGTACAATGATGTTATAATCATCTTCAGAATACAAGATCAATTTTCAGTCTAGCCAAATTAATCGAAAAAAAAAAATGTGCAGCTTATTGAATTTATTAATTGTTATCAGGTGTTCAACTTGATGGCAAAGCAATGGCCAATCAAACCAGTAGGGCCAACAGTTCCATCCATGTACTTGGACAAGAGGATAGAGAATAACACGGATTATGGACTCAGCCTCTTCAAGCCTAATAAGGAAAGTTGCGTGGAATGGCTAGACTCGAGGGAAACTGGCTCAGTAGTATATGTCTCTTTTGGAAGCATATCTAAGCTGGAAGAAAAGCAGATGGAAGAAATAGTTTATGGCCTGAAAAGTTGCAACCATCATTTCTTGTGGGTAGTCAAAGAATCAGAGAAGGAAAAACTTGCAATTAATTTTGTGGATGAAACACCCAATAGAGGTCTACTTGTGACTTGGTGTCCTCAGCTAGAAGTTCTATCTCACAAGTCTACTGGATGCTTCATGACTCATTGCGGGTGGAACTCAACGATTGAGGCATTGAGCTTGGGAGTACCAATGGTGGCAATGCCACAATGGGCGGATCAAACAACTAATGCAAAATATATTGCTGATGTATGGAGGACAGGGGTTAGGGTTAAGGAAAATGAAGCAGGAATTGTCACTGAAGAAGAAATAGAGATGTGCATAAAGAAAGTCATGGAAGGAGAGACTGCAAATGAGATCAGAAGGAATTGTGAGAAATGGAAGAAAATGGCTATAGAAGCAGTAGATGAAGGTGGAATTTCAGATAAGAACATTGACGAATTTGTTGCAAAATTAGTATGGAACTAGTCGTGTACGGTCAGATTTTGATGTATTTTATTTACTTAAAATATTTGTTTGTTAGAGTTTTATATAATTTTTGTTATTTTTAAAGTATTATTAATATTTAATATATAAAATTTTAATATATATATATATATATATATATTATAATCATAATTAACAAAATAGAAAAATATATAAAAATTATAAGAGCTTCATTTAAAAGTATTATTTATAATATATATAATTACAAATTTATAAAAAAGGACAAAAAGATTGATATTATATATTTATTTAATTAATATAAAGTTATATTTAAATATAAATATGATCATAAATTTTAAATATAGAAATATTTTGCATATTATCATAAAAAATTAATAAATAATATAAATTTAAAATAAATTTATTCTCAAACATTAATTTCATTATGAGCATATAAAAATCAAAATTAATAATATATTTTAATTGTTAAAATATTATATAAAATCTTAAAATATTATTTAAAATTTTTGAAATAAAAAAGAATTATAAAAATATTATAAAAATAAAATAATAGATAATAATAAAATTATTATTCATAGTTCTAACACTGAAATAATATATTACTAGTTGTAAACCCATACGCTGAGCAGAATGATTATAATAACAAATTTTAAATAAATTTAATATTTTATTTTTATTAAATAATTAATTAAATGATTAATTATTATTTTATTAAAAAGTTCTTGTCAAGTAAATAAAATAATAAAATAAATTTCTTAAAATTTATAATTATATGTGGAGATAATTGCAATGAAAAATTGTCTATTGATTCATTTTTTCAATATTATGTGACACAGATTTAAATGAAAATTTATTAAATTTGAATGAAATATTTTTAATAATATGTCAAATAAATAATATTAAGTATTTTCTAATAAAAATAATATTAATAGATAATTACAAATATATATATATAATAATAATAATAATAATAATAATAATTATCTATTGATTCATAATTTCAATCTTGTGTAGCATAGTTTTAAGAAAAATTTTGTTAAATTTAAATGAAATAATTTCTGACAATATATTACACTAAAATAAGCCTCCATATACTTAGAATTTGAACAATCAATAAAATTAATTTAAATTTTAACTTCCTATTTAAAATGATTGCTTTTTAGATTTTCTAATTTTTTAGAAATTATTTAGAATTTTTATTTTTAAATTTTTTATTCAAAAATTTTTATTATATGAGCTTAATTTTTCAGTTTATAATTTTTATTATTTAGATGTTTTAATCTTCTATTTAAAATGTCTTTTTTATATAGTAATTAACTTTTTTAATTTCTTAATTTAAAATATTTTTGATATGACAATTTTTTTATAAGATAATATAAAACTATAACGCATGATAATGTTATACAAAATTATTTGACAAATGATAAATAATTGTTTAAAACTAATTATGAGGCTAGAATCTATTTAGAATGTTTTTTTTTATATGACAATTAACTTTTCTGACTTCTTAGTTTAGAATTTTTTTTGATATGATAATTTTCTATAATATAATATAAAACGATGAAACATGGTAATGTTATACACAATTATTTAATAAATGACAATAATTATTTAAAATTAATTTTGAGATTAAAATTAATAATATATTAGATGATTAATTATGACTTGGTCTAGCTTCACGCATTGATCTCGTGGCTTCTGCAACAAGTCCCAAATCTAGCTCCATTTTCTTTCTTTCTTTTTTTCTTTTTTAACCAAAAATCAAGAGTTTTTCACATGTTATGGTGAAAAAAAAAACATTTTAAGGTACATGAAAAATTATTTCCCATTTAGGTTGGCTTTATTATTATTTTTTTGTTGTGTAAAAGTAAGCAAAGGGGTAAACTGCAGTAAAAGTCCATGCACTTTAATTTGATCACTTAAAAAAAACTCATTATTGCAGTCACTTAATCAATTAATATATATAATTAATTTATATTTTCAACTCAATTTTAAATGAATATTTACCATTTGTCAAATCATTATATTAATAAGATAATATTTATAATACAAAACAAGCTAAGTTGATTAATATTTTATTGGTATAACGTCTAACTTTATTTTTTAAGTTATTTTCTAATGGAACTTTTAGTATTTGATTATTATCATTCTGAATTCAACAAGCTAAGTTATAACTTTCCAAAGCATTCCTATTTGTTATTTTTTGTTTCAGTTTGGAGATTTAAATAGATTTTTTTTTTCCTTTTGGAAAAAGATAGGGCAATCCTACTTCAATTAGTGACCATTAATTAGGATCTAACTACTTTATAAATTAATTAAAAATAATCATAATGCATTCCAAATTGTAAAGGACTGGAGAACAATAAAGGAAAAAAAATCTGTAAGTAAATGTATCATATACTAGTGAATACAAATTATAAAAGTAAAGTTTGAGATTTGAGTCTATTTTGCCTAAATATTTTTGGTAAAATATGGAATCCTAATAATATATCTTATAATTTAACTAATTAACAAATTTTAGATTAAAAGAAACTATATATATAATTTTTGTAGAATTCAGATTATAACTATTTGAATCTTTTCTTTATATTATTTTATACCATAACTCTATCTTGTTTTGTGAGCTAGAAATAAAGGTTAAGATTATAATGTCGTTCATGTTATTACGTTATGATATTAAAATTAATAATTTATTATTGGATTAAATAAAAATTATTATTCACCATTATATTTGATAAGATTAGATACTGTTAAATTATATGAAAGTTATTATTTACCATTGAATTAAAGCATGTTATTTGAGAACATTATTAAATACATCACTATAGAATTCACCAATAAAATAATAATGAATTCTACAATGATGGATTTAATAATAACTAAAAAGTAGTTTACTTAATTTTACAAAAATATGAAATGTTAGATAAAATATTATGATTTAATTAACTTTTTTTTTAGAAAAAATATAAATTCAACGTATAGATTTTTAACTATGCAAAAATATATTCATAGTTTCTATTTTAATTTTCCTTATTATATAATAGAGATAAACTTTTATTTTTGTGATTTGATTTAGGGTGTTCAATTATTATAATTTTCATTTAAAATATTTTTGAATTGTTAAGTAATATATTATTATATTTTAACGAAATTATATATATATTATCATGTTATCAAAAAAATTAATCTTAAATTTTAAAATAAAAGATAAAAAGATCAATATATAGTATCTAAACTATTTATATAAATTATATATTTATTTAAATTTATAAATCTGTTTTCTTAATTACTCATATTGTTCACTCTTTTATATATTATTATGAATAATTTTCATCAAAATATGAAAATATATAATAAATTTTATTCTTGAAAATTAATATTCATAAGACATACGTAATCATTAAAAGTTTTGTCAAAACACTTAAATTTACTTTACTCACTGCAATAAATAATAATTAATAAATAATAAATTTAAAAATTAAAATATTTCTAAAAATTAGAAAAAAATATGATTTTATAATTATTTTTTATTTTAAAATTCAGATTTATTATTTTTATTTTTAAAAATTTCTAAAACTATATACTAAAATAGAATATTAAAAGAAATATCAAATTTTAAATTTATTTTTATTTTAATTTAACATCTCTCTCTTTAATTCACATATATGATAAATAATAAAAAACTTTAAGACAAGAAAATATTCAATGTACTTGTTGCTAGAAAATTTAAATATGTCAACAATATAAAAAACAAGCTCATCGCAATTATTTATTTTCAATCATTTTATATTATGAAAATGCCATTTGGCTTCATCAAAATAAAGAAAAATAAGAAAAAAAAACTCAAAATTTTTAAAAATCTGAAAAATAAAATCCTAAAGAAAAAGTGAGTCAAAACTCTAATTTTCTCTTTGCTTTAAAAATATGTTGTCATAAACATTTATTTATTAATCTTTTATGTACTATCATAAATAATTTTACCCATATAATGGAAATATAATAAATTTGTTCTGAAAAATTAATGCTACTGCGAATCCATAAAAATAATAGTTTACAAAATATATGTAACGACTAAAAATATTATTAAAATGCTTAAAATTACTTTGCTTACTATATTTTTTTTCTTCTAAAAGATTTCTAAAATTCCAAAAAAATAAAAAGTGATCTTAGATTTATTATTTTCAATTTCAAAACTTTTAAAAGATAAAATAAAATAGAATATTAATAAAAAATATCAAATGTTAAATTATCTTTTCAATTTAACTTTAACATTTCTCACTTATATACGTGAAGAAATAACAGAAAATTATTTATATAAGAGAAGCATTCAATGAATTTAGTTCTAAAAATTTAAATCTTTTCCGTACCAAACAAATATACAAGAATAAATAACAAAACATTATTAAAATAAGTGAAATATTTAAGGAATTTGTTCCTTGAAAATTTATAAACATCTTCAATACTAAGTCAAAATAATCTCAATTAGTTATTTTTAATCATTTCATATTATGAAAATGATCTATGCTTCATCACCATTCAAAAAAATCAAATTAACAACTCAAAAATTCTAGAAAAAGATTAGTAGAAAAACTCATCAAATAGAGTTTTGTTTAATTATTATTTATGCACACTTGAAACTGAATTTAGATTTGAAGATCATTTTCTAGAATTATTTTATAAAATGATTATTTTGATATTAAATTTTGGTGAGTGAATAAGTATGTTTTGAATTGATTTCAATTAAATGATTTTTAGATCTATTTATGAAGTGATTGTTTTGATTTTAAATTCTAGAGATTGGATAATTTACAATATTGTAGAATTAGATTTTTATTGTTTTCATGTATAATTTTGAAATTCATTTTCTCTTAGTATAATTGTTTAAATTTGGAATTTTGAAATGAAATTATATTTTATTAAAATTTGAAAATGATTTGAATATTTTAGATTTATTAAATGAAAGTATGTTCTATTATGATTTTGAGTTAGAAGATTAATTTGTATTTTATTATATAAGATGAGTAATATCATATAATTGGATAAAAAGGGTATAATTATATTGTTTATGCGATAATGCCTTGGATGACGGGTGTTACACAAATATGTAACATAATTATATGTTTTACACTGTGTTTAGAATAAAGCTCAATATATACATGCTTTTGGAGTGTATACTGGCATAGTCACTCATTGAACGCATTAGATTTGTGTGTAAATGACCAAGATTTGCACTTTGGGACTACAAGGTGAGACATCTTTGCATTATTACTTGCTAGAGATCAATAGATTACATAGTTGAGCGTGTATGTGAATTTGCTAATATATTTTATTGATTTAATAGTTTATTGAGGATTTTAATTATTTTGTTTCAAATATGAAAAATTGTGAATATATATATATATATCAAAAAAATTGAAGATAAAGTTCAATTAGAGTTTCATATTGTTAGACTTCACAATATGAGCCAGTGGAAAATTAATTGGATAAAAAAAGCCCTAAAGTCAATGTGTTACAATAACACTTAAAAATATTTTTTATTCTATAAATAGTTAAAAAGATATAAATATTGTTTAGCATATTAAAATTTTACTAATTTTTAGTTATCACCTAATTATTAAGAAATAGTTAAGCTCAATTAAAATTCATTTAAATTTGTGAATCATATGTAAATATAATAATGTTCAGTTTGATTTGACTCGTTCAATAAATGAATCTAGTTCAAATTTAAATATGACACATTAGGAATTGTATCAAATTTAAGTTAGTCTAAACTCAGCTCAACTCAGTATATTTATAGCCCTAACCATATTATCCTAAGATTCTCAGTAGTTTGAATCAATCGGCAGAGAGAACAGGCAACTCTATATACCCTCCCTTCAGTCGCCTTTCCCTGGTCTTGATTAACATTCTGATAGGCATATAATAGCTAGTATTTTGTTGAGGAGAAAGGTTAGTATAAGCATGATAGCTCAAGGAACTACTGCAACATATGTTCACTGAAGGATTCGAAAAAAGACTTCCATATTGCAGGTCATGCACAATAGGGGTTGAGGAATCAACAATTTAGCTTTTTACTTAGAGGTCACAAATATTGAATCGGGTTTCAAATGTGTCAATTTTAGATCATATCTTTTTTTATAGGTTTGAGTCAAGGTTATTTTAGATTGTTGATAGATTGCGTCATCACGTTAAAGTGCAAAAATTTTAAGTAATATTTAAATTTCAAGTCAGTCACTCATAATTTTAACATTAAAAAGTTAAAATATTATTTTAATTTTAAGTAAAATTTGAAATATTTTAATAATTTAAATCTAGTTGACTTACAATTATGCTTTGAGAGTAATTTTTGCAATTGTTTGTGCTTTGAGAGTAATTTTTGTAATTGTTTGTGCTTATCCTGTTTTAATATAATAAATAAAATATTTACTTTACAAATGCAATAATTATTATTTTTATATAATAATAATAATAATAATAATAATAATAATAATAATAATAATAATAATAATAATAATAATAATAATAATAATGTGTATTACATGTGCATGCTTCCATAATAGATATGACAAATTGATTGGATCGGATAGATTTGGACTATGTCAATTTAGATCATATGCTTTTTTTACCTTATTATAATTGAGCAATTTCGAGTTATGAACATATTAGATTATTGAATCAATATATAGAAATAAATTTATATTATTTCGGATTATTTTTCAAGTTTGGGATTGAATCAGATCAAATCATTCATAATTTAAATAGTCTAAAAAATATTATTTTAATTTGTAAATAAATTTTAAATATTTTTTAATAATTTAAATTACATCAATTGGTATTATGTAGAAACCACATCAATTTGAATAATCATATCAAATTAAATTCGATTAAGTCAAATCATTTCAAATTTTTTTTAATTTTGAATTGAATTAATTTTCTTTAAACAGACTTGGATTAGATTTTCTAATCAAAATCAAAATTGTGACCTCTATTCCAGAGTCTAATTATTTTGTATCTTTCCCTTTGTCATTCCTTGGTATTTCCCTCGATCTCTATCCCCATCTTACACAGGCACAACATATTATAAAGATTTCTTTTCAAGATTAGCTTGTCCTTTTGTTTCACATTTTTTTTTCAAACAAAATAATATGAATTGTATATATTAAAAAAAAATCGAAAGTTGGTTGAAGATTTTCTTTCTTTTAGAAAGCAGAGGCTACATATGCAATGACATATCTAAAAATTTTTGTGAGTGAGAGCAATTACACACATTTAAATAAATATATGGATACTAAATAAACGTGTACGCATATAATGTATATAGTTATTCCTTGATACATTAAATTAAATTATACACATATATATGTAGTTGATACTTGATATATTAATTTAAGTTATTATTGATGAATATTTTATACGTGAATAATAATTTCTCATATATACACATACATATACATATATTTTTTCTTTATTTCCTCAAACTATCATTAGTGAATTTCTCATGTTATTACTTATAATAATTGTTAGTAAATTAAGTTTTTAATGTTTAAATTATATTTTTAACTAATAAATTTTAATTCAATAATGATATCATTTTATGATTTTGAGATTGTGAAATTGAACCCTGGAAACCTAATTGAATAAAAAAAAAAATTGGAGATTTTAGAGATCAGTAACATAAAACTGAAGAATAAAAGTCAATAAATAAAATTCTAAGAGTTCAAGGATTCAAAGTAAAATTAATAATAAAACACATATACATGTTCACATTGAATTTTGGTATTTCATTAAAATAATAAAGTACAAATAAATAATTCAAATTAATCAATTGAGTTTCTTTATATCAAATTTAATAAAACAAACAAGAATAATAAGATTATTTGATGGGGACAAACGAAAAAACTTTGTGAGAGTAAAATAAAATTTTCATTTAATTATAGCAAAGAAAGTTGGAGGACTAGTCGAGGCAGTTGCCTCCACAGCTCTTTGCTGCGGTTTTGTTACTAAGTGGTCTTAAATCTAGACCAATAAAGGATCAATGAATTAGTTGGTTGATCAATACATCATTGTGTTAGTTTGATCGGTTCAATTTAATTATTTTAAAATTTATAAAAATGATTTTAAAAATTAAAAAATATTTATAAAATAGAAATATATTTATAATATTTAAAAATAAAAAATTATTTTAAAAATTAATTTAGATCTAATCGAATTAATTAATAGTAGAATTTTCATTCCACCAGCTAATCCAATCTGTTTTCAAGACATTGA
>CATIWR010374354.1:0-12528 GCA_949677035.1 Omphalea diandra
TCAACTCCTTTCATTTCTTCTTGAGAGATTGATTCATATCTGCAAAAACAACACTTATTTGAAATATTAGTGATGATCAATCTACTTTGTCAAGATCAAAAGAGGTTCTAAACCTAGGATTAATCATCCTAGTCCAACAAAATATCATTAAGATACATTACAAGTTTAACAATTGACTATGCAAGTGCAAGTGCAATAGATTGATTTTTGTCATGACCTTGCAAGGCAAATACTACTCTTAGGAATTCATGTGATTCATGTGACATTTGATTTTGCTGGCTAGCATGTAACAAGTGGATCATTTGATCAATAACATATGCAAATAGGACATATTGGTCCCTTTTCCACATGATTTGCTAGTGTTTGACAAGCCAGTCACAACATCCTTTTAGTTCCATATGCAAGTGTTCATTCACCATGGTATACCAAGTAATCATTAAGATCATATAATTCTCTCTTGTATTTGCATGCAAAATGTCACAATGTAATCACATATACACATGACAGAACACAACCATATCATAAAATCATTACACGTGCACATTATAATCCAATTATGGCTTTTACTCATCTTTAATGCAACCAACCTTTATGGTAGGTTTGAACCTATCTCTTGGGTTTCCTCAGTGTGTTGATATGCTAAAATTTGATACATATATCATTATAAAATGTTAAAATGAGTTTGCATGCATGATATGCAACTATGGTCATGTTCCATGCAAGTGGGTCAAGTACTCAAGCTTATTTTTCTTACATGGTAGCCTAACCTTGCTACATTATAACTAAAATGACTCATGCTATACTTATCCAAATGACTTAATTCCTTTTTTTTTCTACATAAACCAGACATATAATGATATAACATATTCAAAATTCAATTCAATATAATGCCTATAGAAAAATGGTGAATTTTTTAATTTGCCTTATTTCAATATGATTACAATTTGATTAAGTCTTACATTCTTAGCTATATCTAAAATTATACAAATCCAATTGCCAAAGTGATTTTCCAAAAGTTACACAACACATAAAAGAACATTTTTTTAATTGTTTCATTATCTAATTTAGTCTATAATGTCATCAAAATAAATGATCAATCTAAAGGTGAGTGGGTTTCAACGTATTGAGAAATCAGTCACGATGAAGAAGCAATATCTCCTCATCCACAATATATTTGGCAAAAAAAATTTTTGTAGCCATATAGGTTAGACATAACTGTATAACTTGTTAAGTTTGGTACATAACAAAATTTCCATTCTATGACCATAAAATTCTTGAAAAACATAATTAAGAGATTGAACAAGTTTCAATAGGTTTAGGGTCAATAATAATCAAAGAGCAATATCTCTGTCGACACAACAAATTAAGCAAAACTATTTTATAGAAATTTATATGGGATATAAAACTGCCAATTTCATATTTTTCACTTTATCTAAATCAGCACTTAAGGTCATCAAAATATATAAAAATAGCCATACTAAGGAAGTTTCAGCAGGTTGTGAACTAGTCCTAATGAAGGAACCATAGCTCGTCACACACATCTTATTAAGAAAAATTGTTTTACATGCATCTAGATGAGGCATAAACCTACAAATTTTATGTTTTAAACTTTCCATAATTCCTCTTTTAGGGTTATGAAATCATTGACGTAGCAATATGCTCTAACGATAAAACTAACATAATCAATAATTATTTCTCATGAGCTCCAACTTTCATACTTGAGCTCTACCTCAAATTACTCCATAATTCTTACTAATCATGCATGTTTAACATGTTATGAGGGAGTAATTTCATATAGGAAGAAGATAAAATCATTTCCCTCTTTTACCAAAACTAGAAAAGCTTAAGGGTCTTTCCCTAGCTGGCATACTTTTCTTCCTTCTTTTTCTTCTTCTTCTTGTCCTTTCTTTCTTAGCTCTCCCTTTTTTTCTGCACCCTCTCACATTTTTTTCTCTCTAATCTACTCCTAAAGGATGAGAAATTCAATTTGTAAACCTACTCCAATATGACAAAATCATGATGACTTATTAAAATTTTTTAGAAGTTCAATTTTCCTCTTTTAGTCCATCGTCTTAACTCCTTTATCATTTTCATCCATCTACTAATCCCCATATGCTCCTTATAATTTTAAATAAGCTTCAAACCACCATTATTTATGATACTATAATATGTACACAATATATGAGAATTTTCCATGCAACTATGCAAACATAACTTCAATGTTCAAGCACCCTAAATGCAATGGAGTAAGTGTCACATCATGCTTATCAAACTTACATGTTTAAATGATCATTTATCTAATGCATATACTTATATGGGATTGCAAATCATTTATTCAATGAATATGTTCATGTGATTATGTTAATGAATAAGAATAGAGATGTTACATTTCTTACTATATTTGTCTGAAATGGTGCATATAATCGTGACTTTTGCATTTTTTAAAACTTTATTGTTTTTTAAATGTTCCCGCACATAGAAAAATGAAAATTTAGCTTTTTATATGGACAAGCATATAATTTATGTACCTAAAACTTGTGCATTAAATTTGTTGGCTTTGACTTGATGTTCTTCATCTTTTGATATTTATTTTGAATTTTGTGCTTTATCATGGTTTTCAACATTTTTATGATTCATTTGGTATGGTGTGCATTCTTATGTGCAAAAACATGAAGAATTAGATGGTCAATTGATCTTGTATGGGTTGTGCATACCTATAGATTTTGTTTCATGGTTGTTTTGATTTTTAGCTTTCTTATGATGCTCAATTCAATTTTTCTTATATGGTGGGCTATGATTCATCTTTATTTTTATGCATGTTTGCATGATTCCAATTCTTTTCCTTTTTTTTTTTCAAGGTGATATTCCCTTCTACATAAGGAGTGGAGCTATTACACTAGTCGGTACTTAGTTCAGGTGGCTTCAATAACATGTGATCATATGACTTAAGAAGATAGGCTCTTCCTATTCCTACGAACATTATTGAACCAGCCTTTACACTATAATGCGACCACTTTACAAACATTAGTAGAGACATGAATGGATAGCACCCACTCCTTCCACCTACTAAAAATAAGGAAGCTAACTTTTACCCCTAGCAATTTTGTCTAAATGATTGGGATAAAGTTTTTGGGGATCCCTTTGCCTATTAAAACATATGTTTTCCACCTTGTCTTATAGACTGACTAAGAGCATTGGCTTCTTAGATATGTCCCCTACATAAAGGGGAATACAACTTTTAAGTGCTCCATCTATGATTGACTTGAGCTCGCCCTTAAGAGGTGATTAATCAAGTGGTTTGTTACTTTTTATTATATAGTCTCATGGGACATTATTCTCTAACTTTGAAGATACTGCTAGATATGCCTCCTGCAAAGCAATTGATAATGGTTTGGGTGTCAACAAACCCTATGTCCACTACCTAATTGCTCTATTGGTATTTTACTAACTCTAAATGGTGTTTTACAAGCTGGTGTTTTACAAGCTCATATTAAACTTATAAATGTTTCTCCTAAGACTCACACTAAAACCACTACAATTGTGTTTTTGGCTCATACAAAAACTTACACAAAAGTTTTATCACTTAGGCTCATTCTAAAAACCCAGACCCAAAGTATTTAAGGCTTGCACCTAACCTTCAACAACTCAAGTACAAAGATTAAATAAGTTAAAGTGTTGGGAAATCAAATTACAAGAGTTTTTCCATAATTGAATGTCATTGTGCATTCATGGCCATTCAGTGGGGTATTTATGGGTTCCAACCACCAAAGAGCCATTATAAATGAAACTATGAGAAAATCTCCAAAGTTAGGTTGAAAAATCTTACATTTAATGCTTGTTAGAGATAAGTCATAGTTGAGACAAATAGTCGCTCGAAATTCGCTTTACACTTTAGATTTTGCCTTTTCTTAATCATGATCTTCAAATGTGTATAATGACTAATGACACCTGGCATTATTTCTTCAAATACTAAACTTTGGTACCCTTTAATGGATTATAAAGGTTGCAGTCGTGGTTCTCTTATCATGATCGTTACTTGGAATAACACTTGGAAAGTGGGGCACTACATCCACTGTGAATGAAATTAGAGAATGATCTTCCATCTTGAGGGTGAGTTGTGATTGCTACTAAATGTTGTGCTCACAAACTTTAAATGTTCCAATGTCTCCTTGGACATGTGGCACTCTTCTGCTAGTTTTTTAGGTGATTGTTGAAGAACTTTTTGAAGCTTTTGAAATATGGCCACGATCTCTTTATCTTGGTTGTGATTTTAGAGTTAGTTTTTATACTTGGAGAATTTTGCTTCCATTCAACTTTTAATGGGTTTTTAACTTTAATTCTATAAGAACAACACCTAGAATATACATTAGAACCTTTCAATATATGTTGTCAAGATTAAAAGGGAGCTTTGAATTAGGTTTGGCCAACCTAGTCCCCCAATCTCCTCTTTTTTATTTAGCAATTATATTGAATATGCAAAGTATACAAGCTCTAAAATGCATATTCTATAGATTTTAAGTGTTCGAAAGTCAATGGATAATTGAATGACATAGTTCCTTAATAGTTCAATGAAGTTGACAAACACTAAGGATTTGATTTTAGAGTTTTAAAGTGACTCCCACTTAACCTTACTCCCCTATCTCATCTCGTTTGATCCAACCAATTATTATTCAATTTAACTTTGCACATATTATTTCTCCCTCTTTGCATATAATTGATATATCTCTCCCCTTTGTCAAGATCAAAAAGAGAGGGAAAAGAGGAAATAATGAGAGGGATGTCAAGTGAGATCACAGTTACTTAATCATAATGAAAGGAGAAAAAAAAAGAGATAACATAAAGAGAAACACATACTACATTAATTATCAAACTTAGATACATATATGAAAATTCAAACATAATGTTTGATCACATCCCTTAAGGCCCAAAGAGAATAAAGAACACAAACTTAAAAGCATGAAGATGAAGTAAAGATGAAAAACAAAAAACAAAGAAAAAAACTAGAACACTAGAGAAATATTATCATCATCATTTTCATCATCTTCTTCACTATCTTTAACTTCTTCATCTTCATTGTTGTTAGGTTCATTCACTTTTTCTTTTTACTCATCTTCTAAAACTTCAAAATGTTAGAGATGGCATGGAGAGGAAAGGCTAAGTTTCTTTGGATCTCAATTATATCACCATAAAGGTGGTGAAGAAAGTTAAGTCTTTTAAGAACTTTCTTCAAAAGCTTAGATGCTTTGTGTTGGCCCATGTGTATTAAGAACGGGGGCTTGAATTACTAGAAAATTTAAATTTTTAGAGGTTTGACAAACAATGCAAAGTTATAAAAAGAGTAGGAGAAGAATAAACACAAGGAATTTATAGTGGTTCAGGTGTTAACAAACCATACATCCACTCCTTAATTCTTCAATAGGTATTTCACTATCACTTAATGGTGTTTTACAAGCTCATACCTAACTTACACAATGTGTTTTCTAAGGCTAACACAAAACCATTACAAATGTTTTTCCCAGGCTAAAGCTTAACCTAAATAAGAGTTTTCCACACTAAGGATTACTTTAAAATCTAGACCCAATGGTATTTAATGGAATTGTTATTCTTTTGTATTCAAAGCCATTTGGTGGAGTATTTATAGGTTCTAACCACCAAATAACCATTACAAATAAAACTATTTTCAAATCTCTAAAGTTTTCCCTAAAATCATGCATTTAATGCTTGTTAGACTGAAGTCACAGTTGAGAAAGTAAGTCACGGTTGCGATATTTTCTTTACTCTAAATTTTGCTCAATCACAATTGAGATCTTCAAATGTGTCTAATGGCTAGTGACATATGACGATCTAGCAATGGTTCTTTAAAACCAGCCATTGGATTGCTTTAATGTATATTAAAAGTAGCGATCATGATTTTGGGTAGGTTGGCCATTATATTCATCGTGAATTAGACTGGCCTTTGGATTTTCTATCTTTCATCAAGTTGCGGTCACTACCATATGTCATTATCATGACTTTTCAGCTTTCAACGATTCCTTTGACAAATAACTTGACCTAATTTACTATCTTAAGTCCCTCTATCATGTTTTAAAGGTAGTGGTTGGAAACTCCATCATGACCTTCACTGGGAACTAAGCTGAAGCAATTATTCTTAGTTTTTTTAGAGATGACGATCGTGACTCAAAATTCTCAATCATGACTTACGAGAAAATTTTGGTACTTTAGTCAACTTGTTTCCAATCACTCACATTCAACTTCTAATGATTTCTTAACCAAATTTCTGTAAGAACAACATTTAAAATTTACATTAGAAATTTTTAATCTCTATTGTCAAGATCAAAAGAGAGTTTTGACTTAGGTTTGATCAACTTAGTCTAACACTTTGGCCATGGAATAAGCTATAGAAAAAGAAGAGGGAAAAGGCACTCAACATTGCACCTTTTGTTCTTTTGGAGCTTTCTTTTGTGTTTCACCTTCCTTAATGCCTACTTCTTTTCTTTGCTTGGGAGGCTTGTTGTTGTCTTGCCCCTTTAAGACCCAATAAATACATAGATATTTGGCCTTATGGCCTCGGCATTGACTAAGTAGGTAAGGTCAAGGCATCTCTTATTTGTAAGGTAGGCTTTGGTTAAAGAGGACTCAATTTCTAGGGTTAAATATGCAATGACCATTTTTATTTACAAAACATGGCATTCATGTCCAAAAATACATATGCATAAAGGTTTTATTCATCATACATACACAATCCAACATGTATTTAATGTACATTCATGTTAACTAAGGTTCAAGGCTAGTGACCATAAACTAGTTTCTATCTAGATATATGCACATGATACAAGGAGAGAAAGAGAGAGTTGGAATTCAGCTAATGACTTGTTGTCCATGAGTCTTTAAGCAAAACTTTATGCACCAAGGTATCCAAACCCTATACTTTAGTATCTAAAAACATAATTGTGATTTGGTGAGTCACCACTCAATGAATAAAAATAATTATTAGATTCTTATGGCACAACCAATAATCAAATATCATTAGGATACATTACAAGTATAACAATTGACTATTCAAGTGCTAATGCAACTGATTGATTTTTATCGTGTTCTTGCAAGGCAAAGACTACTCTCGGGAATTCATGTGATTCAAGTGACATTTGATTTTGCTGGCCATAATATAACAAGTGGATCATTTGATCAACAATATATGCCAATAGGATTTCTCTTTGCAAGCTATCAACATTAGGCACACAAATACGAGAACCCAACATCAATGCATCATTTCAAATATCGAAATCTCCATGTCTCCCATGTTTTACCATTTCAATCATTATATGTAACTTTGGATCCTTACCCTGTTCTTCTTTAATTTGATCATGCAATATTGGTCTTAATTGAAAAGTAGTAATCAATACCCCATTCTTTTGTGTGTTTAGTTCGATATTCATAGTTCAAAATTAAACTAAATATGACAATGGAAATACCTATAAATGAGCTACACCACTTTTTGATTTCCTGCTTAAAGCATCAGTAACCACATTTGTTTTCCCTGGGTGGTACTCAATGGTACAATCATAATCCTTTAGCAGTTCTAACCACTGCCTCTATCTCATGTTTAATTCTTTTTGGCTCATTAAATACTTCAAGCTCTTATGATTTGTAAATATCTGAAACATTTCTCCATACAAGTAGTGTCTCCATATTTTTAAAGTAAACACAATGGCAGTAATGTACTGGGTAAGATAATTCATAAGGTTTCAGTTGTCTAGATGCATATGCAATTACCTTACCATGCTACATTAAAACACATCCCAAGCCTTGATGAGAGGCATCATTATATACTACAAGTCATCCATTACCAGTAGGAATGGCTAACACTGGAGTAAATGTCAATCTATCTTTTAATTCATCAAAACTCTCCTTACATGTTTTGGACCACTGAAGTGGTACATTTTTCCAACGTAACTTAGTCAAAGGAGCATCTGTAAGTGAAAATCCCTAAAAAAATTAACGATAATACCCAACTAGCCCTAAGAAACTTCAAACTTCTACAACATTTTTTGGGGTTTCCCATTTTACTATTACTTCAATTTTGTTTAAATCCACCTATATGCCCTTTTCAAAAATTATATGTCCTAAAAATATCACATGGTCAATCCACAACTCACACTTGTTTAATTTAGCAAATAGCCATTTTTCTCTCAAAATTTGCAACACAATCCTTAAATGTTGTTCATGCTCCTTGAATACACTAATAAGTCATCAATGAACACAATTACAAATTTGTCTAAGTAAGGCTAGAACACTTTGTTCATAAGAGCCATAAATGCAGCTGGTGCATTAGTCAAAACAAATGGCATCACTAAAAATTTATAATGCCTATACTTTGTTTGAAAAGCTATCTTCGGTACATCTGGGTTTGAAATTTTAAGTTGATAATATCCTGATTTTAGGTCAATTTTAGAAAACACTCGTGCTCCTTGTAATTGGTCTAATAGACCATCTATTCTTGGTAAAGGATACTTGTTCTTCACAGTAACCTGATTTAACTGTCTGTAATCAATACATAACCTCATTGTCCCATCTTTCTTTTTAACAAATGCTACTGGAGCACCCCAAGGTGACACACTCGGTCTGATGAATCCTGTTTCAAGTAATTCCTACAATTGGGTCTTTAATTCTCTTAACTCAGTTGGAGCCATCCTATAAGATGGGATAAATATTGGTACAGTTCCTAGGATTAACTCAATTGTGAATTCTATCTCCTTATTAGGTGGCCAACTAGGTAAGTCAGCTAGGAAAACATATGGAAACTCATTTACCATGAAAAAATTCTCAAGTAATTCATTTATGAACCTTGTGCCTACCATATGTGCCAAATAAGCCTCACAACCACTTTTAATCATGCGAAAAGCCTTGATAGCAGAAACTAGATATGCAGGTACAATTTTCCTTTCCTTTTGAAACCCTTATATGGTTTAGAGATTTTAGAATAACTTTCTTAATAAAATAATTTGCTATTACATGATATTTGGACAACCAGTCCATACCCAGTATCACATCAAATTCACAGAGTGGCAATAGTACCAGATCAGTATTTAACTCAACGTCATCAATGTGAATCACACAATCACGACATACCTTATCCACAATCATCACATCTCTCAAATGAGTACTAACACATAGATTAAAACCTAAAGGTTGATGCTTGTTACATAATTGTGATGCCATGTTCAATGAAATGAATGACCGTGTGGCACTAGGATCAATTAATGCATCAACTTCTAATTTATGGAGAAAAAGTTTACCAGTAATTACTTCTGGAAGAGCAATAGCTTCTTGCTTAGTCATGGCAAATACTTTAGCCTTTGTCGGGAGTCTAAAACTCTGACCTTCATATCTGTTCATACCTTGGCCATTTATGGTTATTCTAACTCTGCCTTTGCCCCTGCCCAATGATACTCCAACTCTACTTGCTTTGAAACTTCAATTGTGGACTCTAATGTAGCTCTATCTCTACCTCCGCTTCCCTTGGACATTCTAGATCTTTCAAGACAATCTCTAAGCATATGATCAAGAGACCCATAAAAGTAGCACCCCCTAGTCAATTTTCTATATTCACCTATATATGTTGCCTACCACAATGTACACATGAAGGTTGTTGCTGCATAACTTGGCCTTGACCACTGCCTACATATGATGAAACTCCTAATTCTTTGCCTTTATAGTTAGAGTAACCACCCCTAGCACTAGACTATGATGGCATATAATCTACACGTTTTCCTTTCTTTCTGTTAAAATCACCCACAAACTCAATAGGCCTTCTTTTTACTCGTTCTCTACCCTTTCTTTTTCTCATATTTCCACCCTGATTGCAGTAGCTTTTAGCTTGGAATAACTTTCAAGATCTATAGTTGTGATCTTACTTTTGATCTCATATCTCAGTCCCTCTTCAAACTTTGGCATTTGTCTTTATTAGTGGCCACTATGGAGGATGCATAACGAGATAATTGATTAAATTTTACCTTATACTTAGCTATAGTCATTTCCCCTTGCTTTAAGTTTATAAATTCCCTTCTTTATACACTTTTGGCATGTAATTGTTATTGAACTCACGAAGAAAATCATCTCATGTAAGCACTGGAGGCTGGGCCTCACTCCCTGGAATGGTTTCCCACCAATCATATGCATCCCCCTATAATAGTGACACTGCATAATCAAACTTTTCTTTTAGTGTGCATTTCATCAAATTTAAAACTCTTTGTGTTCTTTTTAGTTATGTCTCTGCCATTGATGGATCTGTGGTACCTATGAAGTAAACTGTAGCCTATTTTCTTAATTTGCCATACCTTCTCTCTCTTTGAATTTCTACACCTTGCACTGTTAGTTCACCAATTATCTTTTGTGGTTAACATGAGATATTTGTTGTGCATGAGAATGTGTAAGAGATCTAACTCTATCAGCAGGTTGATCTTTCAATGGTTGGCATGATGCTTCTATGGAATGCAAATCGGCTTACTCTTCTCTACTTAGTGAGCCATGGCAACTACCATGACTACCCTCTACTAATGCCCTATAGGCATAAGAATATGTCATATGATAATGCATAATAGTGCAAAAGTCATGTCATGTTCATATGTATGTCCCAATGAACCTATCCCTGCTCTGATACCAAAAATTCTAACGACCATTTTCATTTACAAAAGATGGCCTTCATGTACAAAAATACAGATGCATAAAGGTTTTATTCATCGTACATATACAATCCAACATGTATCTAATGTACATGTATGTTAGCTAATGTTCAAGGCTAGTTACCATACACTATTCCTATCTAGATATATGTACATGACACAAGGAGAGAGAGAGTTGGAATTCAGCCGATGACTTATTGTCCATGAGTCTCTAAGCAAACTTTATGCACTAAGGTATCCAAGCCCTATGCTTCAGTATCTGAAAAACATAATTGCGATTTGGTGAGTCGCAACTCAATCAATAAAAATAATTATCAAATTCTTATGGCACAACCAACAATCAAATATCATTATGATAAATTATAAGTATAATAATTGACTATGCAAGTGCTAATGCAATATATTAATTTTTGTCATGACCTTGCAAGGCAAACACTACTCCCTAAAATTCATGTGATTCAAGTGACATTTGATTTTATCGGCCATAATATAACAAATGGATTGTTTGATCAATAACATATGCCAATAGGACACAGTGGTCCCTTTTTCCATGTGACTTGCAAGTGTTTGACAAGTCGGTCACAACATCCTTTTAGCTCCATATGCAAGTGTTCATTCTCAGTGGTATACCAAGTAATCATTAAGAGCATATAATTCTCACTTGACTTGTATTCATATGTAAAAGGTAAGAATTCAATCACATATACATCTAATAGAACATAATCACATCCTAAAATTATTACACATATACATTAGAATCTAATTATGGTTTTTACTTACCTTTTGATGTGACTAACCTTTATGGTAGGTTTGCTCTCTCTAGGGCTTCCTCAAAGTGTTAAGATCCTAACATTTGATACATACATGTTATAAGTATGTCAAAGTCATTATGAATGCTTGGTATGCAACTATGGAATGATCCATGCGAGTGGACCTAGTGTTTATGCATATTTTCCTTATATGGCAACCTGAGCTTGCTACACTTTCATAATAATAACTCTTGATACTTATCAAACTGACTTGATTATTTTTTTAAACAAACTAAACACATAATGATACAACATACTTAAATTTTATATTAATATAAGACATAAAAAATGTGGTAAATTTTTTAATTTTGCCCTATTTCAATGTCATCTCAGTTTGAGTAGGTCTTACAGTCTTGGGTATATCTCAAATTGTACAAATCAAATTGCAAAAGTGATTTACCAAAAGTTACACAACACATAAAGGAACATTTTTTATGTTTTATTAATTGTCTAATTCAGTCTATAAAGTCACCAAAACAAATGACCAATCTCAAGGTGAGCAACTTTTCAACATAGTGACAATCAGTCATGATGAAGGGGCATATCTCAACAACCATGTCATATTTGGAAAAAAATATTTTACAAGCATATAAATGATACATAAATATACAACTTTCAAGTTTTTCACATCACTAAATTTCGAATCTATGACCATCAAATTCTTGGAAAACAGAATTGAAAGAAAGGTGAGGTTTCATCTAGGTACAGGGTTAGCCACAATCAATGAGCTATATCTCTTTCCACATAAAAAATGAATCAAAACTTCTTTATAGGTATTTATAGGGGATATAACCCTACAAATTTCATGTTCTACACTTTGTCTAAATCAGCACATAAAGTCATAAAAATATATGAAAACTGAAAGACTGAGATGATTTTGGTTGGTTGTGAACCAACCCTAATGAATGAGCCACATCTTCTCACACACAACAAATTAAGCAAAAATGTTTTACAAGCATCTATATGGGGAATAAGGATAGAACTTTCATGTTTAACATTTTCCCTAATTCCACTTTTAGGGTTATGAAATCATGGGA
>CATIWR010374366.1:0-26849 GCA_949677035.1 Omphalea diandra
TAAAATTATTATAAAATTTATATTAATAAAAACAAAATATATATATATATATATATATATATATATATATATATATATATATATATATATATATATTTGTAAAAAGTTATTTATATATATATATAGGCAAAAAACTTTCTATACTGACTATTTATAATTTTTTTATACACGTACTTAATAATATATTGATACTTAAAAGCACTTATAATTACCTAATAAAATTATTGTAATATTCTTCTTTTTAAGTATAAATATTTTATTAACTGAGTATATATATATATATATATATATATATATATATATCAATGTATATAAGTTATTTCCATATATTTAGAGGGATTTTTTTTTTTGAGTGATCTTTTACTTTTCAATTTATATAAACTAAAATGTATTTGATTAATATAATATTTTATTTCAAAAAAATTAATAATTGACAAACTATCTAATAGTTACAATTTAGACAAAAGATATATTTATTACTTTTTATTGATAGTTTATACTTTTATCAATAAAGGACAGATAGATAATTGATTTTTTTTGTTAATTTTAATGAAACCATTTTTATATTTGTAATTAATATTTAATATATGCATTATAAAAATTTTTTATTTATAATATATATATATATATATCAAAAAAAATTTTGAAACTATAATTTATCATTTAAATTATTATTTTAACAATTAAATGGTTTAAAATTTTATTACCCCACCAGCTTTTCAATTTAAAAAATAAAATTTATTTAGAAAATAAATTGAGATAATTACTTTATTAAAATACAAAATAAAATAGTAATATAAGATTTAATATTAGGAATTAAAATAAAAAAAAATCATTTCGTCACTAAAATTTGGTTAAGAAACGGGGACAGTTAATAACTCCCTTCCTCTCGCCCTGCTGCAATGTTTTCAGAGTTTTTTTTTTTTTTAATAACTTTAATAGCACTATATTTTTTGACAAAAAAATACGTATTTATATAAAATTTTTTATCAAAACATTTTAAAATTTTAAAATAAAAATAAATTAGTAGATACATAGATATATGAATTAAAATTAAAAACACTAATTCAAAAAAATAAAGTTAAAAAAATGAGATGAAATTTTTTTTTCCACATTCAATGTTCCTTAAGTTTATTTAATTTTAACAGTAACAAAATTTATCCTCAAAAACATGTTTAATATATATTCCTTTTTTATATAAAAATATTTATTTACTAAATTAATTAATTTTATGTGAGATCAAAAGTTTAAAATTATAGAAATAGAGATTGACTAAATTATTTATAATAATCATTGGAGAAATATTTAAACATCATAAAAGAAAAAACATATTTAATTATAAAATTTTTGTAATTAAAAGGTCAAATTTTGAATCTCTTTATTTCAGCATTTTGAATTCATCATTTATTTTCAGTTCTTATTATTAATATTAGTTATTTGGAAAAAAAAAATAGCAACATTGATTTATTAAAAACAAAGTAGAAAATTTACTTTCATAAAGGAGGAAAATTTATATTAATTTGAACATTGATTTGCTTATTTATCGATATATTTTTTGAATTTTAGATATCTACTCTAAACAAATTTCATGGCTCATGAATATTTTATTTTGGGTTTTAATATTTTAGATTAAATAAAAAAAGAACAATCAAGTTGTAAACTTCTAAAATCATATTAATGATTCAATCCACTTCTACCATTATAATATTTTATTTACTTCTATAAATATATGTTATTTTATTTTTTCATTTAATTGAGTTCAAAAAATAAATTTAATTACTTATATTTTAAGGTAATAATAATGCTAACGTAATTAAAGTTTATGGTCATGCAATGTAAATATTACAGTCTCAGAATTCAAATTTATTTGAGATGAACATTTATGATTTATTAAAGTATTATTTTGACAATTATAATTTTAAAATTCATATACATTGCTATCTTAATTTTCTAATTTAGAAAATTTTAAAAAATTAAATCTAAATGTTAGGATCTCGTTGATATCACTTCTTATTTTTTTTTAAAAAATAAGATTTCCAAAATCAGAATTTATGATTATGATTTTCTATTTTTTTATTTCCAAAATGTTTATTCACCAATATGGAAAAAAAATGAAAAATAATATTTTAAAAATTGCCAGTGTCTTATGTATATATATAATGTAGTATCCGAATTGGCATCAATCAATGTATATATATGTATAAACTATTTTTTGTAAATTTAATTTTTAAATACATATGTAGAAATTCTTTTTTTTTGGTAAATTATATATATATATATATATATATATATATATATATATATATATATATATATATATTGTAAATTTAATTTTAAACATCCAAAAAATTCAAATATTTGAATTAGACCGAACTTATCCATTAGTCGAATATTTGAACCAAACTAAATTGAAAATCGATTTAATTCAAGACTGATATTTTCTCATTCAGATCCAATATCGATTTCTTTATTTTTAATCAAATTTCAGATAATTTCAAATAACCCATCCAAAACCAAACTTGATCACTCCTGCTTCTTTTTCTCTAATATTTTTCCTTGCTTTCTCTTTGTCTCCTTTCAAACACTTTTCTTATGACTCGAGCTACACCATTGACTTAGTACTTCCAATAGCTCCAATCAGAAAAATATTGAAAGTTAATCAAAATAATTTTATTTATTATTATTCAATTTTTAGTTATTATTTCATCTATTACACATCAGTCTATTATTATTATGAGCATGTTTGGCATTGTAATTCTAAAAATCTGATTTTATTTGTTAAACTATCAATATTTTTAGTCTTTCATAAAATTTATATTAAAAAATTGATAATTAATTAGAAAAGAAAATACCCTTAAACAACAGTATCAAATTCATTATGAAATAGGAATTCAGGTCCGCAATCATGTTTGTGGCACTCGTTATTCTTGGGCTCCTAAAAATTGGAGGAAAGGGATGATGATGAGTGTAAGTGTAAATTGGAGGGAGGTTTCAAAAAACCGTTGGAGCCGTTAGGTTTTGAGGTGTCACCTTTCTCACCCATAAAACAAAACCTTAATTTGCTTCTAAAATTAAGACATTAATAAAAATAGTAACTCAAAAAGTACTTAAATTAAACACCAACAACGGTTTGCTCAACTAAACTGATCCAATAGCTATTAATGCGATAAACTTGTGGGAGTAATTACAAGAAACCTTTGCACCGTCTCCTTTTTATTGTGCAGTTCATTCCCCTGGAGGGGTTTCAATTTTCACACTTGAAACTCAACAGGGAATGTTTCTTTTCTGATTCTAAATCTTCAAGATTCATTTGTGAGACTTCCATCCAATTCCTTCTCTTCAATCCTCTTTTTTCTTTCCTTTGTTTCTGTTGATTAATGGTATAGTATTTGTATGACAGATTAGAAGAAAATGATCAGGTGTTGTTTGCTTCTCATCTTGTTGTTGATCCACACAGTAGCTGCAATCAAGCCCCCAGCAGTCAGAAAGAAATGGCTGACTCTAAATGGTATCATCAGAACATTTTTCCACCTTTTATTGGTAATTGATCATGGATTTTATAATGAAACAACATATGTAAATATATATGCAGGTCAGTCGCCTCTTGTGGTTGCTCGCGGAGGACTTTCAGGGATTTTCCCTGAATCCAGTGGCTATGGAATTGATATGACACAACCTTCTTCCATTCCTGGTGTTGTTATGCTCTGCAATTTACAACTAACGAGAGATGGAGTTGGAATATGCCAGCCAGATGTTAAGCTTGATAATTCAACTAATATAGATATGATCTATCCAAACCAATCTAGAGCCTACAACCTCAATGGGAAGGATGTCACCGGATGGTTTTCTGTTGATTATACAATGGACCAGCTCATGAACAATGTAACAGGTAATCCAATCGTCTCACAACTCATATTTCGTCATTTTTATTCTTTTATTGTGCATTTGCTTATGTTATCATATTTTATGCAGTGATGCAAAATGTTGTATCTCGGTCTAGTGCTTTCGATGAACAATGGCCTATTACTACCGTTGATGCAGTTGCAGAGAGTAAATTTGCAGCATATTGGTTAAATGTTCAGGTAGGTACTACTTCCTTGTTATTCATATCAAGCTTTTCAGGATTTTACAATATTTATGTTGCTAATTCTATGGTGCTGTTTGCAGTATGATATGTTCTATACTCAACATAAACTGAACATGGCATCATATATTCAAAAGAATAAGATGTTTCGGACTCTCAATTATCTTTCATCTCCTGAGATTGGTTTCTTGAAGACAATGAATGGAAAATTGAACAAGGCAAAGACCAAACTAGTCTTCGTTTTCCTCGATAAGGATGCAGTCGAACCCTCCACCAACCAAACATATGGTTCAATATTGGAAAATCTAGCCACTATCAAGTCATTTGCATCTGGAATTGTCGTCCCCAAAGATTATATATGGCCTGTAAACAAAGACAACTATTTGGACAAGCCCACAACTCTTGTCGTTGATGCTCATAAGGAGGGTCTTGAAGTGTATGCAACTGGGTTCGCCAATGACTATAATACAGTGTATAATTATTCTTATGATCCTTTGCTTGAGTACATGAACTTTATTGATAATTCCCAGTTCGCTGTTGACGGGGTGATATCAGATTTCGCTCCCTCAGCATCAGCAGCAGTTGGTAAGAGAGAACATCTCAATTTGATTATCTGAATAACCTTGTGCTCCTCTTTTACAAATGCAACTTCTGATCTAACCCTCCTATTGTTCCAACTGATACAGCATGCTATGCACAATTCAGTAACTTTAGCTTGCCTAAAAAGGGTAAGATCCTATTCTATCCTACAGTGCACCTCATACCAGAGCCACTCAATCAGCAGTAGAACAAAGAATTTAAACTGAACAAAAGGTGCTGTCCTATGCAGGTAGACCTGTGATCATAACTCATAATGGAGCAAGCGGAGTTTATGCTGGCAGCACAGATCTTGCTTATAAACAAGCATTGGCTGATGGGGCAGACATAATAGACTGCTCAGTCCAAATGTCAAAGGACGGGGTGGCTTTCTGTTCAGATTCGGCAGATCTTACAGGAAGTACTACTGCAATTGCTACCTTCGTATCCCGAACTGCCACTATCCCTGAAATTCAACAGTCCCCTGGAGTCTTTTCATTTGATCTTACTTGGAGTGAAATTCAGACATTGAGACGTAAGCTAGCCTTCATATATTTTTGCTTAATGTTTTGGAAATACATCTTAATTAATCATTATAAATCTCTCTTATCTCAGCTCAATTGACAAGCCCTTTCTCAAACAACAACCTGTTGCCGAGAAACCCTGCCAACAAGAACGCAGGTAAGTTGGTGACTTTGGCTGAATTTCTTGAATTTGCCAAAGCCAAGGCAGCATCAGGAATTTTGATCAACATAGAGGTAAAAACTTTTTCATTTCTCATGAATTTATTAATCCTTTTTATAGATAGATGCTCAGTAATTTAATTACCTCCATTATGCTTGCAGAATGCTGCATACCTAGCTTCAAAGAAGGGTCTTGACTTAATAGGTGTCGTCGCCACTGCCTTGATCAATGCCACCTTCGACAAGCAGTCCACACAAAAGGTGCTAATCCAATCGGATGACACATCAGTGTTGTCCAAATTTCAGAATGTCCCAGCATATGAAAGAGTGCTGTTCCTCAAGGACGAAGTGAGTGATGCACCAAGGAAGCCTGTTGATGAAATCAAGAAATTTGCAGATGCAGTTAATGTTCCAAGATTCTCCATCATTCCTACTGATCAACTTCAATTTGCTCTAAATGCAACCAAAGTTGTAAACGAAATGCGAGACGCCAATCTAACCGTATACGTCTCAGTCCTCAGGAATGAATTTATAGCTCTAGCATTTGATTACTTTGCAGATCCAACTATAGAGCTTGCTACTTACACTGCTAATGAGTACTTCCAGGTTAATGGAGTTGTAACAGAGTACCCGGCAACTGCGAACAGATATCTCAGTAAGTGTTTCAACTCCATCTATTTTTATCTTCCAATTTCCACTATTGGGTCTTTAGTTCAACAGTACTGCAGTCGTTTTCAGAATTGCAAAGTTCAAGTTCCACAGATAATGATGCTTCTTTTTTCGCTTTGGTATCGCAGCAAATATATGCTCAGACCTCAACTACGATCTTGAATACGCCATCATGCCGATTAGTCCACCGATGCTAGTTCAATTTGCTGCCCCTCAATTGCTACCACCACTACCTGCACCTAAACCAATCCTGGATGCTGCAGATGTTGTGGACCCACCACTACCAGCAGTGGCAAAAATCAGCGAGTCAAGTAGCGCTCCTGCTCCAACAACTGGAGCTAAAGATTCTTCAAGTGCTGCGCTAGCAAGTGTATCCAATCTGGGCCTGTGTCTAGTTGCAACTCTGGTGTTGGGTTTATTCTCTATGGGATATTAGTGAAGCAGTATCAGCTCATTAACCTTAATTACTTTCATGTTCTTGCTAGTATCTTAGTCCCATTGATATGTGTACTATAGTGAACAGAAAGTCCATAACAGATTGATCTGAGAGTGGGCAGTTTGCATCAGTTTTTATTCAATGAGTCGAATCCGATAGCGAAGAAAAGTTACATTCCCTGGACATGTAGATTCTATTTTTTATTTAGAATATTTCAAACAATTGATTTTCAATGTTTATCATCATCATCATCATTATTATTATTATTCAACTCAAAATTCTGTTTGAACCTTAAGTCAGCTAGCTTCTGGGTTCATATTTGGATGGGTTCGAGCTTAGAACAACCCTTGAGCTATTTTCATTATTATTTTTCTTTTCTTACAGTATAAATTCTCAAAAATTTGTTTGGAACAAATTTTATGAATGAAAAAAAAAATTTAATATTATTAATAAAATTCATTCAATTTAATAATTGTGGAAAACAGAAGCTTTGGTGACATAGGTGTCCTAAAGCAATAGTTTAGCTATGAGCAGTGAATTTAGAGAATATAAGTTGAGAGGAGAGAATGAATCATCATCAGAAAATTTAATAAAGTGATGAGATTTTATTTTATCTTTATTATGCTTACAGTAAAATGAAACAAACTTAATTGATTAGAAAATCAATTGAAATCAATATAAAAATTCTGGTTAGTTGATTCAATAATTTTAATTTTAATTTTAAAAAAATTTCGAATTGCAATTCAATTTCAGTTTTTTATTTAAAAAAATATCTGATTAACCAAATCAACCAAACATTATATATTTTTTTAGAATATATAATATATTATATATCAATATATTTTGTACATTTTAAGAAAAAAATAATATTTATTTTCAAAATCGACCGATTATGAAAAATCATCAATTTGGTTATTTAAAAATTTGTTTGAATCAAAATCGACCGATGAACACAAAAACAAAATTGCGCTCACTCCTAACCACCCTTCAACAATTATATATTTTACCAGTCACTACAAAATTTCTATCACATTATTAAACAACTTCCCTTTCCCTCAGAAGCAAAAGCATACAGTTAGTCATTGGTAATTTGTCTACAGCCAGTTTAATTAAATCTAATTGCAACTAAATTAAATCCAAGTTTGGTGACTTAATTGCAACATAAAAGAATTTAGAGAAATAATTTAGTTATCACCCTATTTTTAAAAAAATTGAGATTGTTTCTATAATTATTCCAAAATCTTTCTGTTAGAGAGAGTCAACCACCTTGTAGTCTACAATTCGGTCAGTTTCAGGTACAAAAAAGAGTTAAAACCCCAAAATATTTACCCAAATGACTTCATTGGTATCATTGACTAAACCAATAAGAACTCAAATAGCAAGAATCTTGCAAATGGCAAAAAACACAGCAATGTCATTGAACAATACAGAAAACCCAACTAATAAACAGGCAAAGTTACTTGTAAAAAGAAAAGGTGAATTACAATCCTCAGCCAAAGCCCCACGATGCCATATCATTGGGCCCAAACAAGCATTGGTTTGCACTGGAGGAGCATTCATAAGTCATGCTTGTTGCCAGTCACCCCTGCCATGACCAGCAATAAGAGCCATGTCGGTAAGCTGTTGAACTTGACCTGGGGACTCATCCATGATTAACAGTTGCAGAGCTCCGAACTAGGTTCTGCGCCAGGTTTCACAATATTATCAGAAAATAAGTGATGAAAGAAAATCTCAACAATCGACTCAGAAGAATTGAGTAAACCAGAACTTTTCTGCTCAGCTCATGTTAAGCTTAGTAGCACACAATGAAATCATCGACGCCCAAAGTTACACATCAATGGAAACACGAAATTAACCTTCCAGATACAAATTTAAAATCACGTTGTCCTGTTAGCAACAAAAGATAAAATAAACCAAAATAACACCATAAAAAAAAAATAAAAGCAATATAGCAAGGGATCAATTATCATGAAGATTCAACCTTTTCTATATCTGGCCATATGCTACATAACAAACTGGGAAAATGGCAGAGAAAGCAGGCAACCAAGAATTAATTAGTTATCAAAATACAAACTGGAGCTGTTACAGTAAAAGGCTGAATAATATCAAGGATATTACAAATGAATGAATGAGAGTGAAAAATGAAATTAGTAAATGAATAGTTTACAAAACATTAAAGCAGCAACTGTATATCAAACCGAAAAATGACCATTAAGGATATTACTAGTTCACAGTAAAAAGGCTCGATTGTTAAGCAGGAAACTGTATTCACTTCAAGGTAGCAAAAGCAACATAGAGTTGATGGAGTTCACATAGTGGTTGATCACATTCAACGTATTTGTATGTTTAAGATGCAAAAATTAAAAAAGCAAAAAGAAACAGCAGAAAATTTGGAAAAATTTTTTAAAAACTACTCACTTATACCATTCTTGTCCCTTTGTTTGAAAGCCAAAAAAAAAAAACAGAAAGACCAAGAAATTGGGAAAAGGAGAGGCTAAGATTGTGCTTTTATCAGACAAAAATGACTGATGCCCTCTGTGAAACGGGGAAAAAAAAAGGCTCCACATTAAGTGGGAGCTAAATTAACCAAAATAGAAAAAGAAAAGCTCAATATAGCCCTGCCAAACAGCCAAAATGTTCCTTCCAGTCTGAACTTTGCAATTTTTTTTTTTAAAAAAAAAAATCATCACAGCCTTAACAGCAGCAGAAGTAAGAAATTAAGCAATAGCAATGCCAAATATGCCTAAAGAAGATGAATATGGAGATTCAAATGTTGAAATCTTGACAAAGCAAAATAAGAAGCTCAAAGTCGCCCAACCAAAGACAGCATGCATGCCTTAAAATATCCAACTCTTCACTAGATAACAAACATCATCACAGCCTCAAAACACATGTACAAACACAGGCAGAGAGATGGAGGGTTTAGCTTCGCAATTGATCAGAAAAATTCTCTAAGGGCAAAGCCTTAGTCAACTTCTCTCCAAACAAACAAAGGCCTAAATTCAATATTTGCATCATATTAGCAACAAAATATAGAATAAACCAAAACGCAAAACATCAAAAATAAGATCCAACATCATATGGGTAAGGGGGGATCAAGCACCACACATGTTTAACCTTTTCTGTAGCTGACATACATGTCTCATCAAGAAAGAGGACAAATGCAAAGAATAAGCAAGCAACTACGGGGAGTTTTTGAGTTGCCAAAACTACAAGCTAGCGAAGGTAGCCAAAACATTATCGAGAAAGTGACGGTTGTGAAACACGATCACTTTAATTTTTTATGAGAGAATTTATGAAGAGAGGACCATAACAAGGCCAAAAGAGTAGAAAGCACCATTATGCTTAGGAATCAAAATGAAAGTGAACAAAGAAAATGGACAACAGATAGTTTCCAAAACATTGAAGCAGGATACAACATGTCAAATTGATCAATGAACCAACAAAAGTTTCGCAATCAAAAAGTTCAATCATGTACAAGAACTTTCAGTTATTCTTCACAAGAAGAAAAGAAGAGAGATGAGATGGATTTAGCTCACTCAGACTTGTATATGTATAAGAAACAAAAAGCACTTGCTTTTCATTTTAGAAAGCATCAAATATTTTTGCATGGATTTTAAAAAAGCAGTGGCATTAAGACACCAAGCTGTAAATAACACACTGTATACCATTTATTTGCAAAACAAAGTATCTGCAGGGTTTTTTTTCTCTTGGTCATGACTCAACAATTCAAAAATCTAACAATTACATCCAATCTCAGCACTGCTTAATTTTTACATCAAGTCTCATACAAATTACAATGGAGCTGTGAAGAATAGTTCAAACCAGATACAACACAATCACATACTATTCAGCGAATGGATAAATTTAAGCCATCAACTTAAAGCATCAAGATTGATGCTCTGCTGTAAACCTCTCTGAAAACTTAAATTGACAGTACTTTCAACACACAAAACAAAGTCAAAATTGCAGGACAAAACAGTTGAGCATGATATCAAACTGACACAGATGATAAGAGAAATATGTCAGGACATGATGGTAAATATATAAGGAGGCTCAGATTCACCTTTTGTCATAAACTATGGAGCACCATCACCATCACCATGGCTAAAGAAAAGAGCTACTCTTTTTCACAGTTTTTTGTTTGGTTAATTAGGATCTGTTTCTGAGAGACAAAGAAAAATAAAAAGCTCAAATTTGCCCAGCAAAAGATGGCGTGCGTTCCTTATAATGTCTTATTTTTCAGTTAAACAAAAAATGCATCATCACATCCTCATAAAAAACACACACACAGACAGATAGATAATGATTATAGCTTTCAGTAATAGCAATGCCAAACACGTTCTTAAGTGCATAAGTAATAATTTGAGCGACCATGAGTGAAATTGACCCTGATGAGAACTTGGGCAAACTGGAGACTCACATACCAAACAACAAAGAAATAAGAAGCACCGCATCATGGCTACAACAGTCTGAGGAAAGATTCCCACAGAATTAGATAATTGATTGCTCAAACCTTACACCAAATGATGCATGCTAACTCAGATCAACTCACAGCAAGCTCAACAAGTTGAATGAGAACTGAGCAACGCCTGCAGCCATAGAACCTATGCAAATGCCCCTCCAAAAGAAAAAAAAAAAAAAAAAGAAAGAAGTCTCATGTTTCATGTGATTTATGCACAATCAAGCATATTCAAATTACAATAAAGCTGTCCTTCTAGACCTAGGCAATCTAAAATAACGTACTCAAGCAACCTCACCACCTCGTCATCTTACACAACAGAAGGCTCATCGGCAAACAAATAGGCCAGTCAGAAGCCAAAAATCTTGCAAGCTGCAGCTTCTTCCTCTACCCACTGACAGTATTGTGTTCTCTTTCACCAATCTTGCAATCACCATTAACTCTAGATCAAAATCTCTTGTTTTCCTTCTAGAATCTCAAATATAACATCATTGAGGAAAGAAAATTTTCATCTTTCAGAGAGCGCAAGTTGAGCAAAATCTTATACTGCTGGAGGACTCCAGATTCTGCCATTATGTTGGAGGACTCCAGATTCCGCCACATCATTAATGTTTCAAAGGATCTAACCAGAAGAAAGCTTAAAAAAAAATCCATGTAGCTCTCATAAGGACCAGTGAAAATTTGTAGATCAGTTACTGTTTCTGCAAATTTTCCAGTCAATAGTCAGCAATCTAGCAAAGCTAAAACCTCTCCTATTGGCTCATTGACAACATTCTTGCCTTTTAGACAAAAGGAAAACTGAAAGGAAATAGCATTAAGGGCTTAACAAATCCATGGTAGCACAACGCAATTTATTTTAATAAAAACGTGTAAATCCATACAAAAAAATAAAGTATTAGGAAATATAATCCCCAAGAGGACAAACCAGCATTAACAGAAGGTTATCACAATATGATAATGTGATAAACCAAAGTGGAAAAAGCACCCAGCCTGTACAGTGAGGCAAAATTGCTTGTGGGTGGAAGGGTGAATTCCATTCCGCCAAAGCTCCAAACTTCCAATATTGTTGCCCCAAACAGGCATTTTAACACCAAGATGGTAAACCATTTGCATTTGAACTCTTTTTGACACCCAAACTACTGCATCGTCAAAGTTTAACATCAATGGAATCAACCTTCCAATAACATCTACCATTCCAAACCTAAATTCAACCTTTGCATCCTGTTAGCAACAAAAAATAAAATGTACTAAAATAAAAACATCAAAAATCAAGATCCAACAAAATATAAGTAAGGGGATCAAGCACCATAGCTTTATAGCTGGCAAATGTTTCTCATCAAGAGACAGAAAAAATGCAAGGGCAAGCAGGCAACCGCATAGAGTTTATTGATTGCCAAAGTACAAGATAGCAATCGCAGCTGAAACACTATCAAAGAAGTTGCATTTATTGTTAAACATGATCCCTTTAATTGTTAATCAGGGTATTTATGGAAAGAAAGGACCATAACAAGGCCAAAAGTGTAAAAAGTACCCATATGCTCAGGAATAAAAAATGAAAGCGAACAGAGAAAATGGACAAACAAATAGTTTTCAAAACATAAAAACAGGGACACTGCATGTCAAATTAACTAGTGAATCAACTAGGGTTTCACAATAGAAAAGTTCAATTAATTATATGACAATTTTAGTTATTCTTTGTAACATGACAAAAGAAGAGAGGTAAAATGGATCTAGCTTACTAAGACTTGTATATAAGAATCAAATGTATGAGAAACAGAAGTTCATGTTTTTCCTTTTCAGAGTGCATCAAATACTTTAGCATACATTTAAAAAAGCATTGCCATTAAGACACCAAGCAACAGACATATGCTGCATAACATTTGTTTGCAAGATAAAGTATCCAATGTTTTTTTTTTTTAATATTGTTGCTCATGACTAACCAATACAAAAATTAACAACTCCTGCCAATATCAATAGTGCGTGTTTTTTATACCAACAATGATACACATGCAGCGCAAAATGAGCAATAGATCAACCAGACACAATACATTGCACCCTATTAACTCATGCCCAGCTACAGCAATGCTTAGTGCTTCCACCTCTCTCTAGACTTAAAAATGAGGGTTCTTGCTAATTACAGAAAATTGTAGATGATTGAAAAAAGTTGACAAACAGAAAGCACAGGTTTGACAAACAGTTCAGCATGATATAGACAATAAGAGAAAAATATAAGTAATGTATGAGGAGGCTCAGATTCGACTTTTGTCAAACAGAAAAGGGAAAACCATCACCATCACCATGGCTGCAACACAGAACTAATCTTTTTGTTTTTTGCGTTAATCAGGCACAGATTCTGAAACAAAAATCAAAATGAGAAGCCCAAAGTTGCCTAGCCAAAAATGGCATGCATTCCTTAAAATGTCTGATTTATAAGTGAAATTTTATTTTTATAAAACGAGGGACGAATAGTGCATTAGGATAAAAACTCGGCGCGAAACAAAAAATGGATCATCACAGCCTCATAAAAGACGGGCGCGCGCACACACACACAGTAGTGACAAGTAGAGGGAAAGTGAGTGAAATTAACCCAGATCAGATATAGGGCACATGGGAGGCTCAAATATCACAAAAGAAAGAAAGAGCACCGCCTCATGGCTGCAACAGTCTGTGCGGAAGGGTTGCCCCGCCATGCAAACGGCTATTTCTGTTCCAATCTCATCACCGCCCCGCCTGGGAATTAATTATATATGTTGATAGATAGATAGAGAAAGAGAGACAGATAGGTGTTTTTTCTTTTTCTTTTTTTTTTTTTTGGGATTTGGTTTTTCCTTTGGTTGTAAGGGTTGTTGGTAAGGCTAAAGGAACTGAAATCACCGGTTCCACTAACGATCAGAAAGGAGTCGTCAACCACCCTTAAACCTTTCCTGCCTCCCTGAGAGTAAAACCTCGTTCTTCAGCTAATGAGAGCAGATTGTCTCTTATTTATGACGAGACCGTGCTTCATTATTTATTATTCCACATTTGCCCTAACTCCTGTCTGCACTCCTTATAGAAAACCAACGGGTCCTATGGGATGATGATGGTTAATGCAGCTCTGGTCCGGATGCATCCATCCCAATTGCGATCTGTCAACTTGAACAATTATGATATGACCAAAAGCATTGGAATGAAACATCTTCCAACTCTACATTCTGGTTCTTGGAATTCAACTTCATATATCTATTCGAATAATAGTTTATTCCATGGAAAATCGTTATTGCATTCCTACCTATTCCATTTTACGAATCGAACAAGCCCAAGTCCCTCTTTCGAGTTTGATACATCTTGACGTAATGTTGGTTAATGCATACTAAGAAATATATAAATGGCATAGTTTGTCATTCACTTTCTTTTCACGGATTCAATTTACTAGAGAACGTAAGAAAATATTCAAGTTTCCAATCCAGAAATACACGTGATCTGCTCAGTTCTTGAATTAGATAATTCACTGCCCACGCCTCCGACAAAGTGATGCCCACTAACTCGTATCAACTTACAGCGAGCTCAACCAGTTGAAAGATAACTGAATTAAGCAGGGCAGTCATAAGACCTCTGCAAAAGCAAAAATTTAATCTCATATTTCATGTGATTTCTGCACAATCAGATCATATGTAAAGAGGTCGTCCTTATAGGGAATCTACGTGGTAACCTGCAATATGATGTACTCAAGCAACCTCACCTCGCAAGCTGCTTCTTCTGCTACCCATTGACAGTGTTCTTGCATTCTCTTTCGCCAATCTTCCAATCACCAATAACTCAAGATCCAATTCTCCTGTTTGTCTTCAAGAATCTCAAACCACTTAGCATTATCAAGGACAGTGAACTTTTCCTTGATGGCAGCTTTCAGGGGAGCGAGTTGAGCAAAAGATTTATATTGTTGGAAGGCTACAGATTCTTACCACGTTATTAATGTTTCAACGGATCTCACCAGCACACAACTCAAGAAATCCAGCTAGCATTGTTGAAGAGGACAGCCCGTGAAAATTGCCACCAGCTCAAGAACCCTGTGAAAACTTATATATATATATTTGGGGCCAAAAAATGCAATGGCATCGCATACAATGAAAAGAGACAAGGATATCATGAGAGAATTTGTGAAGAGAGACGTGGACATCAATGAGACTGAAAGCCTAGAAAGCACCCTTATGGATAGGTATAAAAAATGAAACTGAATATCAATAATAAACGTACAAACTTTTCAAAGCATTGCAACAGCACATGGATATCAAATTGACCGAGGACCAACTATAGTTTCACAATAAAAAGTTTCAACTATTAAGTGGGAGTACACTAAACTGACAGCAACGATTTCGAAAAAGCACTAAAGATAAGCATACAATGGAGTAAATATACAGTACACTTTAGTTATGCTTTATAATGTGATGAATTAAGAGATATAGAATGAACCCACAAATGCATAAAAACTAAATGTATAAGAAACAAAAGCAATTTCTTTTCACAGCAGAGTGCATCAAATATTTATGCATAAATTTGACAAGGTGCCTTTTAGACACCAAGCTGCGAATGATTCTGTACCATGTATTTGCAAAATTAAGTATTTGTGTGTTTTCCTGGCCGGTGGTGATGAATAAACAATGCAAAAATTGTAAGCAGAAATTTTGTACTTTTGGCATCACGAGTGTCATACACGTGCAATGGACCCAGAGATAATAAAATTGCATCCTATTCACTTAATTGATACATTGAAGGCACCAAGAATGATGGCCTGATAGAACAATGCTTCATGACTTGCAATATGGATATCTGCCTTGTCATTGCCATGTTTCTTGTCACCCACAGAGCATAGGTCTAAAAAACAGTTCAGCAAAATATCCGACTGAATGATTATAGAAAACACAGAAGGAAACTACGGTAAACTTGTCACATCCAACAATAATCAGAAAATGTAACTACCATACACTTAAAAATTAATAAATTCTTGAGAGAAGAGGCTCATATTTTCCTTTTTTCAGACAGAAGGGAACACCATGGCTGCAACAAAGAGCCGCTTTTTCAAAGTTATTAAAAGAGCCTGTTTGGTTTAGTTGTATGCAGGAGCTGTTATCTCTTGCCAGTAGTTGAAAACTGGAGGTGGTATCTGTTTTGTGTTATTGGGAAGCTGAAAAGCTAAGAGATCACCCCAAAAGCTTTCCCAAACACTCTCTACGGCTTCAACTGCGTATCAAATCTGACAAAGCAAAATAAGAAACTCAAAGTTGCCCAGCCAAAGATTGCATCTGTTCCTCAAAATGCCTGATTTTTCACTAGATTAAAAAATATCATCACCCTCAAAACACACACTCAAGCACAGCTAAAGAGGTGGATAGTTTAGCTTTGCAATCAATCAGAGAAGCTCTCTGAGAGCAAAGCCTTTTCCTTTGCTACTCTTCTGGCAACTGAATGGATACTTCCTAGCGAAGTATTGTGCATGAAAAGGGCCTAAACAGAGATTAAGTTCATAAATGATAAGTTCAGGGCCGACAGGTGAAATTAACCCAAATCTAGTGCATCTGGAGGCTCAACTATCAGGCAAGAAAAAAAAAAGCCACCTTATAATTGCTGCAACTAATTAAGGCCAGGAAGTGAGAAAATCGCCCATTTCACTGACATTTGAAGGTCACCCCACCATGAGAAGAGTTTTTTTCCCCTTCTACTCTCATCATATTGGGTCACTTATACTATCATCACAGCCTCGCCATAGATACATATTCAGTAACTATTGGTACAATTTACCATATATATATATATATATATATATATATATATATATATATATAAAGAGAGAGAGAGAGAGAGAGAGAGAGAGAGAGAGAGAGGCGTTGAATTATTATTATTATTATTGGTAGAGGGTTGTTGCAAACATAAACACGCGGGATCACCGGCTTCACTATCTATCGGAAAGAAGTCAACCCCCCTGAAACCCATCCTCTCAGAGAGCAAAATCTCATTGATCAACTGATGAGAGCTAAGAATTTCCAATATACCAAAGATTGACAGGTATTCCTTAATATTTTCGTGTTGACTGAAAAATTATCATCACAACCTCCAACACACACACACAAATAGACAGGGACAGGAATTGGAATTGATCAGAGAAGCTTCCCAAATTTCCAATGTACCAAATAGAGAAGGAAAACACTGTTAAATTTTAAGAGAGAATATTGGGAAATTTTAAGAAAACTAATCACTTCTACTATTGTAGTCCTTGTGTTTGAAAGCCAAAAAAAAAAAAAAGAGAAACGGGGCGAGAAGCTCAGATTGGGGTTTTATCTCACAAGAAGAAACACAATGGCCACGGCTGCAACTAAAAAAGTATGCACGCTCTTTGGAGAAGAGACCATAGAAAACCTCCATACCAAGTCAGGGACAAATTAACCAGAAGTAAAAGAAAAAGAAAAAATAGAGATTGCCCCGTTAAACAGCCCAAGTGTTCCTTAACGTCTGATCTTCTGCATTTTAGGAAAAAGCCACAAATCATCATAGCCTTCATGTAAGTAGCAACAGCAGCAGAAGTAAGAGAGATAAAGCAATAGCAATGCAAAACACGCATGAAAAAGATAACACATATTAATCAAGACCACTAAAGAATTTATCCACATAAAGATATTTTCTGCGAAACAAAGGGAGCGTGAGGAGAGAAATGTGGAGGCTCAGATAATCAAACCTGACAAGAAAAACACCAACGCACCATGGGATGCAACTAATCAGGGGAGCCCCATCATGGAAACGAGTATTTCTCTGGGACTGGATTTGGGTCATCATAGCCTACGGATGTATAGGGTTAATTACTATAAACTCTGTGTTGTTTTCCATAATTAATTAACTCATAAGGGTTGTTGTTGGGTATAAGGAGCGAAATCATTGGTTCCGCTAACGATCAGAGAGAGAGGAGGATCAACCACCTGAAACCATTTCCTTCCTCCTCATGAGAGCAAAACCTCATTCTTAGTCGGAGACAAATTAACCGAAAAAAGAAAAGAAAACCTTGTTGCCCCGCCAAACAGCCAAAGTGTTCTTAAACTCTGATATTTGCATTTGGAGGGGAACATCATAGGCGGCAGCAGCAGCAGAAGTAAGAGAGAGATAAAGCACGAGCAATGGCAATGCCAAACATGGCCTTAAAATTATATATTCCGGGAAACAAACAGGGACTAATCAGAACAACGTGGAGGCTCAGATAAGAAAAATATGAGAAGAAAAGAAACCAACGCACCATGGCTGCAACTGATCAGGGTTGCCCCGCCATGGAAACGGGCATTTTCTCTTTGATTCACCATTTTGGATCGCCGACATATCATCATAGCCCAAATATATATATATATGGAACACAAGGGCCGTTGGTAGCATAGAGAAAGTGAAATCACCGGCTTCGCTAACGATCAGAGAGAGGAGTCAACCACCCTGAAACCCTTTCCCTCCACCATGAGAGCAAAGCCTCATTCTTAATCTAATGACAATGAGAAAGGGAAAGCGAAGAGGGCACTGTGGTGTTGCATTGTATATGAAGTAAATGTTGGGTCTTCCCTTCCCTTTGCTTTTTTGTTTCTTTTTTTTTTATGTTATTGAAAGATTTCAATTCTCTCTCTCTCTCTCTCTATATATATATATATATATTAGTACATAATTAACTTTATTTTTTAAAATCCTTGAAATAGTTGGTTATTAGAGGAATATTTATTTGCACATATCCATTTCATTGATTCAATCTACAAATATATTTTTTAACATTTCAAATATAAAAAAATTAAAATTTTTTTCGTGTAAACATTATATTTATCATTATATAAATTTTAATTTCATATAAAATTAATTAAATTATAAAATAATTATTTTTTATCATTATACAATATAATTATATATTCAAATATTTTATTTAATAAAGGGCATAATTGAAAATGTATTAACTATTTTCCCTCGTTTCCTTCCATAATAAAATTATTTTTCTTTCCCTCCTTTTTATCCAAACATGAGGGAGGAAAATAAGGAGGGAAAATAAAATTTATTTTCCTTCCTTATTTTCTTTTCTCCCTATAGATTTTTGCCAAACACAGGCTAAACTTCCATGAAAATAAATCAAATTTTTTTAAAAAAATAATTATCATCAATTCAACATATAGCCTGCATTGATTAATAGTATTATATTATAGAATTTCTATTGAAACCAATTTGGTAAAAGTTATTAACTGAATGATTTTTAGTTGAGAAACTGATTTTTCCAATGTGATCATTTCACTAAGATTTGATTCTTCAAATGCAAAATTAATTTCCAAACCAAACCAGAGGTAGAGGGACTTGTCTTCCATGTAATAGCAGTGTTCCAAAATTAGTATGTGAGGAAATTCTGCACATCAGTTCTGAATAGCAGAATGAGTGAGCCCTTCGGCTTTTATCAAAGAGATTTGGCATTTAGGCCTGAACAATGTAATACTTCAAACAGGCGAACCACAACTGAGTGTATCCTGCAGTACAATACCAAAATTCCAATCGTCTTGTTATTATGATATTTCTGCAAGACAAATCATATATCTATCAAAGTAATGCTATTCTCTGCGAATTATTTGCACGAATGATGTCATTTGCAGTTATTGACATGGGTCATGATAAAAATATAAGAATTGTTGACACCAAATAGTATGGCTACATCATGACCAATTCCAGCACAAGGTGTACCAAATAGTGGCCTCATAGTAGGTCCATTGACTACGAACACAGAGTCCCATTGGACAGCCACATGAGCAAATGACATCATTCGTGCAAAGTTTTGTGCAAATAATTCGTCGAGAATAGCATTACTCTTTTAGAAAAACATAAAAAATCATTACAGCTTTTGTATAAGTAGCAGCAGCAACAGCAGAAGTAAGAGATAAAGCAATAGCAATGCCAAACATGCCCAAAGAAGATGAAAATGGAGATTCAAATATTGAAATCTTGACTAAGCAAAATAAGAAGCTCAAACTCGCCAGCCAAAGACAGCATGTGTTCCTTAAAAATATCATCACAGCCTCAAAACAAACATACAAACACATGCAGAGAGAGAGAAGGTTTAGCTTCACAATTGATCGGAAAAGCTCTCTGAGGCCAAAGCCTTGCCCTTCGATTGGATTAAATAAATACGTCCCAGTGAAATATTTTGCATGAAACAAACAGGGCCTTAGCAGAGTACGTGTACAACAAGTTCAGGGACAAGAGGCGAAATTAACTCAAATCTAAAGCAGGTGGAGGCTCAGATATTGAACAAGAAAAAAACAACCCCCCCCCCCCCCCACAATGGCTGCAACTAATTAGAGCTGCAGGAAGTGAGGAAAAGCCCCCCATTTCACTGCACACAAAGGTTGCCTTGCCATGAGAATAGAATTTTCCCTTCCAGTCTTATCATATTAGGTCACTTACAATATCGTCGCAGCCTTGCCATACAAATTTAGTGATTATTGGTAAAATTTACCGTGGCTGAAATTAAGTGGAAGTGTTGCCCCGCTGTGGAAACAGCTATTGCTGTTCCAATCCAGCTATTGTTGTTGGTAGCATAAAAACAAAAGTGAAATCACTGGTTTCGCTAACTATCAGATAGAGGAGGAGTCAACCACCCTGAAACCCTTTCCTTCCTCGCTCAGAGCAAAACCTCATTCTTCAACAATGAGAGCATGATTTTAAATCAGTAAAATACTACAAGCTATAAACCATATTTTATCATACTTTCTTCTCAAACGAAATAAACCTTGTCTTACCAAACCCTACCTTACCATACTTTAAAAAACCTTACCTTACTTTACAATCCATTTTCCCAAACAGACTGCTAAGGAACAGCGTCCTTTGAAGAGCCGTAAATGAAGTCTGGGATCCGGGAGCACAGTAAAAAAGAAAGGGAAATTTGGGAAAATTTAAGAAAACTAATCACTTCTACCATTTTAGTCCTTGTATTTGAAAACCAAGGAAAGGGGAAGACGATAGAGGCTCAGATTGGGGTTTTATCAGACATGAAAAGGAAACACAATGGCCAAAAATGCGTGCATATTTGTTAAGTCGGAGCCAAATTAACGAAAAAAAAAAAGAAGAAAAAGAAAGAAAACCTTGATAGTAAACACCCAAAATGTTCCTTATTGTCTGATCTTAGCATTCTCAAAAAACACGAACAGAATCATCATAGCCTTCACAAAAGTACTAGTAGTAGTTGCAGATGATGATGAATATGGATCAAGAGCACTGAAGAATTTCCACGATAAATGTGGAGGCGCAGATAGTAAAATCTGAAAAGAAAGGGGGAAAAAAAAACGCTACCGCACCTTGGCTGCAACTACCTGGAGAAACCAGGAATGTTGCCCCGCCATGGAAACGGCTATTTCTCTTCCAATTCGAAAATGGGTCACCGTCCCCGACAATATCATCATCGCCAATATATATATATATATATATGAACATAAGGGCTGTTGTGTATCACAATGAAAATGAAATCACCGGCTTCGCTAGCCATCAGAGAGAGGAGGAGGAGGAGTCAACCACCCTGAAACCCTTTCCTTCCTCCTCCATGAGAGCAAAACCTCATTCTTAAACTCATAAATTATTTCCGACGTACCAAAGAAAAGAAAGAAAGAAAGAGAGAAAGTAAACAGAGGCCAAAAGAGAGATCATCAAAAGCCCTAGTGTTTTTACTCTCTTTATTCTGTATTTATGGCGTCAGGACTGGCGAGCGACTACTATCTTATCATTATTCCTTCTTTACCCTTACTTTATATGTTCTTCACTAGAAACACAAGGGTATTATGGTACTGTCAAATCTAATTTTGTCTGTTTAAGGAGAAAATATTTTTTGTTTTTTTTTTTTTTTGAAATCTCTGTTCAAGGAGAAATTCTCTTTCACCGGGCGTATGAACTAACCGTTCGAAAAAATAAAAAAAACCGAATAAAATTATGCTATGTACATAAATTTCGATGAAAATAAATCAAAATTTT
The DNA here is from genome assembly GCA_949677035.1 of Omphalea diandra. Classification (NCBI taxonomy): domain Eukaryota; kingdom Viridiplantae; phylum Streptophyta; class Magnoliopsida; order Malpighiales; family Euphorbiaceae; genus Omphalea; species Omphalea diandra. The sequence continues at coordinate 21,897 of CATIWR010374366.1, forward strand.
TTTAAAAAATTATCATGAATTGAATATGTAGTCTGAATTGGTTAATTGATTTATAACTTTACCTGGTAAATGAAGACAAGTCAAAAGTTTCTTTTAAAACCAATTTCATAAGGATTGTTTGGCATTGTTGTTTGTTAATGTAAAATTTTGATTTTTTTTAAAAAAAAGTTAAAAATGATTTTTCATTCTGAGTTTTATGAATAGAAATATTTTTTAAAATAATTTAATATTTAAAAAAATTTATTAATAATAATTTTTATTTACAAAATACATATTAAAATCTCTTTTAAATTTTATTTTTCAATTAAATTTTATAATAATAATAATAATAATGTCAAACACTAAAAATTATTTTTTGTTCCTTTTCTGTTTTTAATTTAAGATTGGGATATGTACATAATGAGTAACACTTAATTACAATTTTACTTTCATTAACCTTCTTTTTCTAAAAAAAAAAAACTTTTTTTCAAGATATTTTTCTAAAATACATCTCGACTCGCCGTAAACAACTTTATTAAATCCTAAAAAAATCAGTAATAAATCTGAGAAAAAATATTAAAAATCATTCATAATTTTAATAGATCAAAATCAACAAAACACATTACAAATTGATTTTCATTCACTATTTTTTATCAATATAATCAAAAAACATAATTTCACTTTTTTTTTTCTAGTTGCATCTCAAACTCATTGAATATTATTACAGATATGTTTTAGAGAGAGAAAATTCTTTATTATACATGTTTCTCACTTTAAAAACAGATTTAATATGATTTTGAATGTTTGTTTTATTGTTTAGAATAAAAAATCATGAGTTTTAATATATTGTAGATGAAAAATAGTTAAAAGTGAATATGTTTGATTTAAAAATCAGATATAAAAGAAAGAGAAAATCAAGTTGTTAGAGATTAAAGATAATATTTGTATTTAATTTTCTTACACCATAAAACGTTTACAAATAGCTTATTACTAGTTTAATTTTTGTTTATCACTAAAAATTCTTTTTACACTGTAAAATATTTATAAATAATTTATTTTGGATTTACTTTAGATTTACTTTTGAGACAATATTTATGTTAATTTTTTATATTATAAAACATTTACAAATGGTTTATTACTAGTTTATTTTGATTTATTATTAGTTTATAAATATTTTTTTATAACAGCATTAAGTAACATATATTTAAACACAGTAAAATATTTATTTTTATTTTAGGTATACAAGTTCAAAATTTTAAAAAATTAAATATAAAAAATAGTTTTCAAAAAAATATTTATTTTAAGTTTATTTTTGGCTTATGCAACTATCAATAAATAAAAAATGAAAAAATAATTAAAACGTAGACATCATTTTCAACTTTTAACAAATACGATTTTTTCTCTTTTCATAACTGATTTTTAGCTCAAAAATATTCAATTATTAACTATTTTTTATTTAAAATGCATAAAAACTCATGATTTTTTATTCTAAACAACAAAAATAAAAACTCATATGCATCTTCATTTTTTCACTATTTTTTTAGAGAGGGAAAAAGAGAAAGAGAGTTTCCTACTATCTTCATCTTCTTCTTCATTTTTTTAGAGAGAGTGAGTGAGTAGAAGAGATAGAAAATATGTTGTCGTCGTCGTCTTCTTCTTCTTCTTCTTTTTCTTTGTCATCATCGTTGTTCTTCCTTTTCTTTTTTTCTTCTTCATCGTTTGGTGTAATTGCAATACTAGTCTAGTTTTTGTTTACGTGATAGTGGTTAAGGAAAGGAATAACTAAACACAACGTAAAAAAGTAAATAACAGTGTACTATAATGTCTTTTATAAAACATGAGATATAAATATTTTTATCAAACAAAAAAGGGTGGATCACATCATTTTCACTTTAAGATTTGGCAATTGAGCCTAAAACAATGTAAAATTTGTCGCAAGCTCAAACAGTGAGCTACAAGTCCATTGTTTTGGGTGGCAGAATAAATCCTTTTTCTATTTTTAATTTAAGATTTGGCAATCAAGGTCTTAACAATATAAGGCTTGCAACAAGCTCAAACAGTAAACTACAAGTCCACAACTGAACTATTAAGAAATTAGGTTTGATGGACCTTAACTTACTTAGGCTTTGATACTGATCTTAGAGTGTTGGGTTTTTCACACCAATTGAGTTTTGAACATCTTCTCTAATTGGGCCTCCAAAATTTTGTTGGGCTTTATATAAGTATGTCTTTTACCAAAATAGCCTAAGCCATTTTATTATAGGCTCTCATTGATTATGTGTTCATTATTCCTTTCTTTCTTTTCCAATGTGAGATTTGGTTTTGGCCAAGTTATTACTTGCTTCAATATGGACTGGTTCGAACTTGGCCTAATCTTTTTAGGCCCTATCGCTCTCTAAAATCTCTTCCAACTGCCTCAAACATTTTACATTGAATGGTCCAAACCTAGCTCTTTTAGCTTTGTGTTCTTATTTAGTCGTTTAATTGTCCATAAGTCTCTCCATAATCATTCAAGTGTGACCTTTTCTTTAGGCCCATTCACTTAGGCTTCAACAACAAGCCTCTTTCTCTCTTAGGCCATCCATTCATCATCCATATGCTTTCAAGATATTTTTAGCCTGTTAGGGTCATGATCTTCTTAGTTTGTTATGACTTTGAGAATCTCTTCCAATTGGACCTCCAGAATATTATTAAGTTTCATATGAGGTTGCCTTCTACCAAAATGGCCTAAACCATTTTGTTATAGGCTCCTCAATTATTATATACCTTTCATTTCTTTATTTCTTTTCCAATATGGGATTTAGTGCCCACTTTCATATCTCCAACATGAACGTATCCTCTGTAACAATGTACTCAAAGCATCTTTATCCTCTCATCAACCTATCCAATCACCAAAATAGACCAAATTAATGACTTAGCCCCTTGGCATTATTCTTGCCTTCTTGCTTGCTCTAGTAACTACAATAATGTTTTCTTGCTCTAGTAACTACAATAATGTTTTCTTTGGCACAATTCACTTTTAAGGAGGGAAAGGTAAGATTTTATTGCATCATGACCACTTTAAAAGATCAAACCATGCTTATAAAATCCAGCTAGTATTATAAAAAAAGATAAGTCTTGCCAAAGCTATTGTTGTCAAATGCCCGTCCATCATGAATGGAGATTTACTATGCAAGATCTATTGGTCATCTCATACATAAGACACTGTCAAGAATGATACTATTAAATAAAAGTCTCTAAAGTAAGATCTTACAGCATGATACCTCATCTTTGAGGTTTATCGCATGTTACACGACCTTATCTTTCGTGATGTTGGTTTTTCCTAGAAGGTGTGTATTCAATTGATACTATAGACTTTTTAAGTGGTGATTTTTATAGAGTTTATAGATTTTTTTAATAATTTTGATGGAGTTTATAAATTTATGAATGATTTTCAAAGATTTTATTTTCAAAATTTATAAAAGTGATGCAAATATCCCAGGTCAGCCTAGAGATCCGCTTCAACTTCAAGGCTCAATCACAAGGGAAATGCTCAAAAGGTTCAAAGAAGTAATTGGGTTATTCATTCAATAAGGAATAACTATTGGGCTAACCCAAGAAGAACAAAAGAAGCAAGAAGCCCAACTGATTGGAAATGACAACATGAACTCTTCAAATGAAGCCTTTAACTTGACCATTACAGCCCAACATGTGGAGAGACCCATGACCATTGTTATTCGACAAGACACCATTTGAAGGCCTAATTCAGCCAACTATGAAGAAACTTCCACATTAGTCTGAATTCCTCTCTTAAACTAATTAGGAGGCTATAAATAACCCTTCTTATTCAGCCAAATAAATCATTGAAGAATATTTCTTTTAGCAAATTGCTTGTGAGAGTTAATTCTTTTCTTGAGTTCTAATAGGACTTAGTGAGATTGTTAACTGAGTTCTTAAAAATTTCACAAACTTGCTTAATCTAGCTCTTAAATTACTTAATTTAAGATTGAGATTAACACCTCTTAAATTTTTATAATTTAGGTTGCCAGAAACAAGTTTCTAAAGGTCTAATTGAGATTTGAGAGTTTATCTTATTGATATTTGAATTACGGCTTGGGATTTGTGTTCTACATGCGAATAAGGATACAAAAATCAACCTTGCTCATACCATTTAGTATCAAAGCCAAGGCTAAATTCAAGATCAAAGATATCTATCTTTATGTTCTTGCATTATTCTTAGTTCATCCATTCACATTCTTTGTCTTTCTTCTCTAATTTTGTCATATATCAGTCATTGCATCCAAATCTATTTCTTTTCATTATTTTTTACCTTCATCAATCTTGTTTCATCATCATATATCACACTAAAAAAAATCAAATTCAAATTCTATCAAAATCTCATACTTGTGCAAAAATTCCTTAAATTAAAAAACTTTGAAAATTTTTTTATTTTTTGTGTTTCTCCCTTCCAAATTTGAATTTCTTCATTAATTAACCTTTTTTTTGTGTCCTTAATTACAGAATTAAAGTGATTGATTCAAGAAATTTCTTACAATTTGGGAGTTGCCAAAATCTCCTTAAATTAAGAAAAACTTGATTCTAGCTTTGTTTTTTGCAATTTTTTCGTCATTCTTCCTTCCAAATCATTACTTTTTTGTTACTAATAATCCTTTTGGTGTTTTCTAAAGTTTAGAGCCGAACCATAGCTCAAAATTTAAGGGAGCATAAAATTACCACAATACCCCTATAAGTGCTAAATTTGATTTCTTTGTATTTTTTGAGTTATTCTTTGTGTTTTTTGTAATTTTAAATTTGATTTTAGCTTCAAAAGTTTAAAGAAGAGGGGGGGGGGGGGGGGGAGGGGGGAAGAAAAGAAAGGAAGCAAAAAAAAAATAAAAAAAAAAAAATAAGTAAAAAATTGGAAAGTTGTTTTTTAAAGCAAAATTTTAAATCACATTTAAAATAAGGCCAAAACAAATATATTACAAAATTCAG
>CATIWR010374368.1:0-15191 GCA_949677035.1 Omphalea diandra
TATATATATATATATATATATATATATATATATATATATATATAATGTCTAATTAGTAAAGGCCATAATGTGAAGGATAGAATAATAATCTCATATTAACAAAATTTATTTTCTTTATTTTCTATAATTTTTAAAAAATAGAATAAAGTTGTCTCTATCGTTTCCTTTCCCTCAATTTTAAAGTTGTCCAAACAAAGTAGGAAAAGAAGTTTACCCTTTCATTTCTTTTCTTTTCTTCACCTTTCTTCCCCCACCCTTTATTTCTCCACCCTACTTTTTTTTCCAAATAAAGCTTAATATTTATATGTGTGACTATGTCCACTTGACTCATTTAATCCATATTCATCCCTTTATCCAATCAAATTTAAATTGCTTGAAACTAAATATTTTAATTGAGTTGTAATTTAATTTAATTTTTATATAAAAATAAATTATTAATTTTGTTACCAAGTGGCTGAAATTATAAAAAAAATAATCTTTTTTTGAAAATGAAAAAAATAGTCTTACTTCATTGTAAAATGAAAGAATTTATTAGCAAAGCAAAAAAAATTGGCCCTTTTACAACCTTTTTACAATATTAAGGAATATTTTCTTTTTTATGTCATGTTAACTCCTGATTTTATTCACTTACACATAATTAGTTTAATTAATACTTGCATTAAACTATTTTTATAATAAATCTAAGAGAAAAGACAACTCTATTTTTATAAAAAATTTTAAAAGGCTAAATTTTAGCTATTAATAATTATTCTACGATTTATATATAATATCTAGCAATGAATATAATTTATTGGACTTCTATTTATTTAGAAAATTATAATTATGTATTTTATTAAAAATAAATAATTTGTTTTTCTTTAATTTAAACCATTTTACACATAATTCATAAAAAAAATATTTTTACTAAAATACTTATTATCTTTGTTAGTAGAGAAAAATATTTGTCAAATTATTGAAAATGTCATATTATTATTGAATGTTTTTTCTTAAATAAATTATGAGATAGAATATTTATTTTAAAATCAATTTTAAATTATATATATTGAAATTTCAAATAAATATATATTTTTTAAAATGTCATAGCCATAACATCACCATGAAATTATGTCCTTATTTTTATTAAATAATTTTATTATTAAAATAAAATCAATTTTATTAATAAAATTAATTTTTTATATTACTTGCATAAATAATGATATAGTATTTGTTTCTTAAAAAAATGATGTAGTATTTATTTTTAGTAAGTATATGTTAGTTTTCACTTCATAAAACCATATAAAAGCTCTTAAAGCTATACTGAGAATAAAAGTATTAGATAAATGGATACCTTACCCAACCCATATGTATCCATATATTAATAGGGTTAAATAATAATAACAATTTAATACTCATTAAAAATATAATTAACCCTAATAACAATTTAATACTCATTAAAAATATAATTAACCCATCTATCACCCATATCTAAATGGATATGGCGAACATTATCACTCTACATAAGACTATATGTATTTGTATGACTACTGTAATTTTTTCCCTTTGCAGCTACATAGAAAAGGAAACAGATTGATTTGAGGGGTTTGCATATTTGATTGAGGAAGGCTGTCAAAAGTAACGAGCATTATTAATTCACTAAATTGACCATAACATTAATCACCTGTTGAAAAGATTTTCCACTCCTCGCACAAACAGTTGCAACTAAAGAAGATATGAAAAGTGCTACAGAAAGATACATCAACAATCAGTTTTACATGATCACATCCACTGCAGGTTGACAGCACTTCTAGCCATGGGTCAGTTTGATTATCATCAGAGGGATATTGAATGTTCACCTTAATCAAAGATAAACTGCAAGTCAAAATGCATGCTAACGATCATATGGAAAAAATTACAGCAGCACAGGAATAATATCTCGAAATGGCACTAGAGTTCTACGAAAACATAGTTTTTCAAGGATAGCAGAAAATATTCAGGATCAAACAAAAGAACTTTGCCATTGCATAAGATATTCACTACGCTGCTAAAACTGCCAATGTATGAATCCTCCCGAGATGCTAACCGGGACTACAATCTACTCAACTCAGCTCTATTTGAGTCTTGGAAAATTCGTAACATTTTTATGATACAAACTGAAATTACGTCCTGAAATGAATATCTCCACAAACACAGGGCAAGATAATCAATGGGAATTAACAGCATAGGCAATTCTACTCTTTACCAAACAGAAAAAAGCCCAACAATTTAGGTAGTACTGCCCCCTTCTAAAGTTCCAAGTGCCTCCTTGAGAAGTTTCTGGGCTTCTTCTCTCCTCCTAGACAAGTCAAGGGAGCATAATTCAGAATTTAAACTATAGATCTTCAGGGAAGTTTTAGTTTGAATATTGCTCGTCCTACCAACAAAGCAACATGCACAACATAGAAACTTGCCAATTAATAACAATACAGCCTTGAGATAGTATAGTGCACATGAAAATACCGCCAGAAAATTCAATTGACAGTAAAATGTAGTAGGAAGAGAGACACTTAAACCAATTGCAATGTTAATCTTTTCTCATAAATTGTAATCCATAACAGATAGACAATAAAGCACACATGCAGCCACCAAACTTGATAATCATCCAACAAAATATAGTGCATAATCCACTCTCCAAAATCAGGCTCAGCTACAGACATTGGCAATTTCAAGCAGACAAATTTTTCTTCTGCTCCGTGTATAAACATTAGAAAAATCCTGTCAAAATTTACCTTAGCAAAGCACTATCTACCAGTTCAGTCTATCAAGAAATGACAGCAACACTATTTTGGTCAGCCTTGTGCCAACATCTCAAGGTCATAATGATGGGAAAAACAGGCCAATGCAGATAACAAGTTGCTTAAAGTTTGATCATTGAAGTCTATGATAAAAGAGATGTAGGACTAACATAAAATATATCTTTTCCTGTTATCCAACAACTTACAAACCAACATAAAGATGGACTCTAACATGTACATTGGCTATCTGCCATAGATGTTATGAAACAGGCCAACTGTAATGACAGTGTGATGATGGTGAACAAGTCTACCAAGCCATATAAAGAAAAAGTTGCACATGCCATATTTTTGTGTAACTTCAGCCTTTGATTTTAATGAGATGTATGTAAATTATCATGCAAGACACTCATCATGAAAATCACAAAATTACTAGTAAAATTATAATAACTAAGACGACTTTTCCAGACAAACTTCAGGGTAATTGCATAATATTAAATAAAATTAAAATCTTTTAATAGTTTTACTCAATGCAAACTGCATAACCAACCTTAGGATAAAAAGCTCATTTCATATGGTTTCGAAATAAAAGAGACAATTTCATTAACAGGAAGGACAATTTGAATCATTTCAGTAAGACTTCAAAAACAAACCTTTTGATATCCTCCACTGCTTGTTTACGGCGTTGTATCTGAAGCTGTAGAATATGAATCAATGTGGCTCGAGCCTGGGGGGACAAAACCACCAAAATGATCCTCAGGCACAGATCAGAAACAAACAAAGAATGTTATGTCCAGATAAGTAAAAGAACATATATTACCTGATGAGGCCGCAATGAATTAAGAAGGTGATGCAAGTTCTTAAATATGAGGGATATATCTTCCACTCTCCTAGCATATTGTGATGGTCTCTCAACAAGAACATCAGCAAGCTCCAAGATGTGAAGCTGCAATTCTCTATTAAGTGACCTCAGTTCTTTCTTGAAATCTATTGTAAAAGACAAACACCAATTATGTAGTCAACAAAAACTGTGGAAGAACAAATACCAAAGACTCGTTTGGTTCAATCACTGAGGACTCGCCTGGCTCAACAGAATGGAATAGATATTCAATGACACCAAATAGCTAATCATTGCGGAAGCTTGGAATTTGTTTTTAAAAGAATACTTTATTTAAATTTCGGAAATAATCCATGGAAGAATTATTCCACATTTATGTTAGAACCAGATATAGGAATAGCCATTCTCTAATCATATCATATTTCATGCCATTCCATCAATCACACAAAACCTAAAAGCATATTTATTTCATCTTGGAAATGGACGCCTAGATTCAAGGAACCTTGTTCCAAATTCATTTTCGAAATAACTAAAAAGAATTCAAGAGGAATCTTGGCTTAGTAATATTAGAGACTAACTTCCACAATTGCGCGATTGTGAATTCAAACCCCCCAGTGAGAGATGAATTAACCAAAAAGGTGTCTCAAACATAAATGTATCACATAAAGAAAAAGAATAGAAATTTATTTTAGGCATTTGCATTAGCATTCTATTTTATTTTTCATAGCGAACCAAACAAGGCCTTAAAGAATCAATCATTTTCATCAAGCTGAGATTAAAAGAAGAACAAAAGAAGAGTAAACACACCAAGATTAGGTCCTTTAGGGTAGAGCTGACGAACTCCTTGCTCTTCCAAGCTTGGAAGCACATACTCAGTCTATAAAACAAACAACATAAACAAAACACAGAAATTTTAATTATTAGACATCACATCAATATCTATATAGGGTTTTTCAATCTTACGGTGTAATTGCCGCCAAAACAGACGTAATTCCCTTCGATGGGAGGGGGAGGCTCAGGAGCCGATTTAGGGTTTTGCAAGTAATCTTTGTATAATCTGTAATACGGTGGCGGCGGTGGGTATGTAGCTGTCGCCATTTGAAATTTCTACCTCTTCAACGAAAAGAACGACGTCGTTTGATAGGAACTAGGTGGAGAGACAAAGAGCTACAGAGGCTGTAGCCTGTATGTATCTGCAAATAAAATAGGAAGGGGGTGACAAATGATGAAGGATAAAATAGCAGATATGAAATAAGAGCAAGGGCAAAATAGTAAAAGAAAAGAAATCTCTCTCACTTTCTGCCGGCAAATGATCAAGACCGTTAAAGCAGTTGACACGTAAGGAAAGAGTGGGCCACCGCTAAAGCCTGCAATTATCTGTCCGGGCCAAAGCGAAGAAAAGAAAATTACGCCTAAAACTTTTGAATTTGTTGTCCATTCCATTTGTGAATTTTTTTTTTTTTTTTTCCGTTGGCTCTCTATTCAGATCTCGATTTTAATCCAGGTAATAATAATTTCACCATGCTTTTTCGTTTTCTTATGTGCACGCAATTGAATTTCCCAGTTTGGTTCATTTATTTGAAAGAATTTTTGGATGTGTCAAAAGATGAGGGGGTGGGATTTGAATCAATAGTAGCATGGGAATGAAATTCTGTGGATGCAATGACATGGGGATTGTTAAAGTTAATGCCTTGATGGATATATTCATGGAAAGGTTGCATCTTTTTGGGTTAATTCATCATGTAAAGAAACTCTTTGAATTAATGTTTATTTTGCATTGTTTTATATGCTTGTCTCGCATAGTTTTAAAGTGCATGGAGGATAGAATCAGAGGAGATTCTGTTTTCCTTTGTAATTTTTTGGAGTGTTAAAGTACAGTTGATGTGCTTGATGTAGGGGGAATAATGTGGGTTAAGTGATTTGTTGTGATGAGAACTGGGAAGTAAATTATGGATATGGTTTGTTAATAGCGATAAATACTTTGACACCCCTTATAGAGGTGATTGGAAGAAATTCGAGGATGGTTTCTTTCTCGGTAGATGGTTTTCTTTCTCAGCGGATGGTTTTCTTCTTCTTTTTTTTTTTTTTTTTAATTTTTAACTTAAGCTATTTATATCTATGTGTAGTATTTTCCTCTCTGAAAGCAAATGCTGACTTTCAGGGAAATAGACTTCTTTTGATTTGGGATTATGGTGCAGACTGCAGATTTTTTGCTTTATTTACGCTTCAAGGAAAGAGGGGGGAGGGGTGGCAAGGGGAAAGGCTCTTATATAGCAATTCATTAGCAAAAGGTTTGGACACTCACCATAGATGTTGATTTACTAAAGGTTCAAGTAGCTTGGAATTAAGGATCTTCCACTTTCCAAATTAATAGTATATTCACTGGTTGCTGATGTCCAAATGCATTTGTTATTTCTTTTTGGTTTATCTTGTAAGTGGTGGTCATTGATTCATTGTTTTGAGAACAATTTACTGTAGGTATCTTTCAGTATGGATCCTCCCATGACCGATGTTGAACTTGTTCCAGAAAAAGAGAAAATTGTGAATGGAAAAGAGGGATGTCCTGCATCCCATTGTGACCTTTATGACACAGAAATTGTTCACAAAATAGCCCAAGTGTTCCTCCCTGGATTAGCAGCAGCTTGTGTCGACAACACAACAGGTGGCATTTTTAGTTCACCTGCTTCAGTGGCTGTTGATTTGAGAAAAGAAATGATTGACTATCTCACCCAGCGGAGTGAAAGCTTTGTTGCCGAATCTGTTATACTGGAAGGTGGTCCAAATATAGAGGTATCAAACCATCCGTACGATATCATTTCTGATTTTGTTGATGATTTTGCAAGTTCTAAGAGGAATTTCTTTAGTCGGGTATCGGGATGGCTACTGAGTGAAAAGCGAGAAGACAAGATAGATGATTTTGTACAGGAAATGGAAATAAATGGGTTTTGGTTGACAGATAGGAGAGAATTAATTGCCCAGACTTTGCTTAAAAATATCGATTTCAAGAACACATTTCATTGTGACCAAAAATTCAACACTGCTGAAGAGCTAGCAGAGCATGTTATCCACTGTGACTTCAGGTCCATGAACTGCACAAATGCTGGGTGTACAGTTGTCTTTTGTGCTAGCCATTTGGAGAATCACGATTCAGTTTGTCCTTTCAAAATAATTCCATGTGAACAGAAGTGCTCAGATAACATCATGAGACGTGAAATGGACAGGCATTGTATAACTGTCTGTCCAATGAAGCTTGTGAACTGCCCTTTCTATGCTGTGGGTTGTCAATCTACTGTACCACGGTGTATGATTCAGCAGCATTGTTCAGATGGCTTTAATTCACACTTGGTGTATACTCTTAAAAGCATTCACAAGGAAGCTTCTGAGGAGGATTTGAAACAAAGGGCAGATCAGATAGTGCAGGTGCGTCACAGGTCAACTTTACATTTAAGTTTCTGTGATTCTTAGACAAGTGGTAGGCCAGTCGCTGAATTGGAAGAAGAAAGTCACACAAATTAAACCATTCTAATTTTAGTTCTCTCTCGTTTCTGAAATTCTTGAAAGAACTAATTAGAGTATGTTGTTGTGCTTCTTTGTGTTTTTAAACCATGCTTAGGCAAAATCACTCCCTTTTCTGATACAATCTAGTCTAGTGGTACCTGTAGGTTTTCTTTCAAAGCAACATGTAATTGAGCTAACCTGTACTATTCTCATGCTGTAGAGGAAAATTGAAGCCATAAGTAGAATCCACTCTATATCTACAGAGCACACTCAAGTGAATTTGTACCGGCTAATTAAACACATATAAAGAAAACTCTTGCACGGTTCGGGATGTGAAAATGTGTATGGAATTATAATGAGTACCTCATGGCTCATTTTTTGTACTTAACTAATTTATCCTTACATTCTTAGCTGCCTAATTGCCATATAGGGACAATAATTTTTGTAGGAAATCTGTATATTAGATATATAAACTTGAATAGTTTGGTTACTACATCTGCCAAATCTTCTCTTCTTTACTTTTTTTTGTTTTTCTGAGTATCTCTTCGTGTTGATGTGCATGTGTTGATCTTTAGAGGAGCTGGAAGAGGATGTGGTAGAAGCTGAGATTTTTGGAGCCTGTGTGTTATGCAAACTCTACTTTATAACTGAAACATTTTTTAATTTCCATTGAAATTACTTCCATGAAAAATTAGCAAGCAATCTACTTCCACACCTTCAAATTTTGACATGATATTGACAGTTTTTTTTTTTTGGTTGAAATTATATTTGCTAGACTGCAATAATGTTATCTTATGCTCAGCATGATTGTCTAACTGCGTACTTACGCTTAGTCCAGAAGGGAACTGTGCAATATTTTGTTCAATATGGTAAAAAAAAATAAAAAAAAGGGATATTGGACATCAGTTCTTACTGCATGGGATTGGAAATATGGATCACTCATTTGTTTTGCATTATGCATTATCCAGATGTTGTACGGCATATCTTGATTATATATTGTCCCATGAATTGCTTCACAATACCTAACCAGATGTCAAACTTCTGATTTTCCATGACAGTCATCTTCTGGTCAGCTAGAAGCATCTAGAGATGCAAGATCTTTAACCCTTAGAGTCAGGGTTCTTGATGTAAAGCTCGGACCATTAGAAGTCAAGAGTGCTAAAAAGATTAGTGAAGAATCTACTGAGGCTGCAAAGAACATTTCTGACAAATCTACTGAGGCCATAAACAAAGCTACTGAAGAATCATCTGAGGCTGATGTTGGTGCTAAAAAGGTTAGTGAAGAATCCACTGAGGCTGCAAAAGACATTATTGACAAATCCACTGATGTTATGGACATTGAAGAATCATCTGTGACTGGAAATGGCATCAAGAACGTTAGTGAAGCATCTGTGGACGCTGCAAATGACACTAATGACAAATCCACTGAGGCTTTGTTTATAGCTATGAAAGAATCATCAGAGGCTGGTGTTGGTGCTAAAAAGGTTAGTGAAGAATCTGCTGGAGCTGCAAAAGACATTGTTGACAAATCTACTGATGTTACAAACAAAGCTATTGAAGAATCATCTGAGACTGGAAATGGCATTAACAACATTAGTGAAGCATCTGCGGAGGCTGCAAATGACATTAGTGACAAATCCACTGATGTTACAAACAGGGCTATTGAAGAATCATCTGAGACTGGAAATAGCGTTAACAACGTTAGTGAAGCATCTGCAGAGACTGCAAATGACATTAGTAACAAATCCACTGAAGCTACACGCATGGCCATTCAGATATCATCCGAAGATGGACGTGATGATACTGAAAAATCCACCAACGCCACGAACAAGGTTGATGAAGAGTTTATTGAGACTTCAAATTTAACGACTCATGCCTCAGAGGAAGCTAAAAGCCAAGATTCAACATAAATCATTAAATGCTAGAATTCTTATTTAGCAGAGGAAAAAAAAAAAAAAGAAAAACTCATGCAACTTCTCAAGCGCTCAACAGGCTAATCCACCGCCTTTTGCTCTTGAGAAATTGGGTTTTCTTCTTCCTTCCATTTACCTCTTATACTATTTTTTTAGGAAATTCATTTTTGACGATCAATTTCTTTTAATCATACAATTTCACAGTATGGCAATACTGTATTATTTTAGATATCTTTTTGGGGGCAATGACATTACACAATCAAGGTATATTTACACCAAAACATCAGACATGGATGATCCCACTTGTCAAATGAGTACACGGTTACAGAAAGTAGAACGGTTGGAACATTTAAAGGGTAGGTGCTGGATGCTCGACATACAGGTAAGACCAATGTCATTATCAAATAAGCAAAATCTAAATCTTCCCTTGGACATCCTTGTTATCACCACCATGCAGTGCTCTTCCAGGAAGCTCAGCTTGTATCCTTTGAAAAGGATGAAAAGGAACACATAAATTAGTTTATGTGACAATGCAACCTCATTTGCACTTTCATTACTCTCAGCAAGAACTGACAGCTTCACAACAAATATCCCTCGCTGGAGGAGGAGACGGCGAAAATAAGAAAAGAAAACACAGGGATACAAGAAAGAGAGTGAAAGCCACGGCATGATTCACCACCAAAGTCTACTTAATTTGCAGCCATCATCCCAACATGAACCCAAAAACCCATAACATAAAAAGGTAAATTATTGGCAACTGAAGGTCAAACATCCACAGCCACAATCAAAGTTCAATTACTTGAGTAGCAGTAATCCCGAAAAGTTAATTATTCTACAAAAAATTTTATATCCAATTGAGTGGAGCAACTGACTTATACGGCACTGTATACTGACGTGGATAAATGGTCCCTATGAAGTTGAGCTGTAAAAATAGTGTGGATCTAAGATAGCTCAGTCAGCAGGTATGTGGCCAAAAATAAAAAAAACGCCATATCAGTTTTCTAGCGACTTGATCGCCAGAACTTTTGAAATACCAAGTGTTGGTTTGGTTCGTAAGAAAATTATTTTCGAGTTAGTCGTGCATAATAAATTTAATATGTAATTAATTAATTAGCTAAAACTTAATATATTAGTAATAATTAAAATTCATTAATATTGATAATATATTATTATTTTTAAAAAACTATTAGAATCTTTTAAGTAAAAAAATAACAAAATTATAATTATAATTGAATTACTATAATAAATTTCAGTAATAGTATAATTATTTCAATAAAATATAAAAAATTATAGTTTTATTTTTTTCTTTTATTAACTATTTTTTTCTCTTTAGTTTTTTAATTCTTTTAATTATATAGAAAACTAATACTTATTATTATTAATGTTCTAAAAATTGTTTTTACGTAGATAATTTATTATATCATTAAACTTTCTAAATTATTTGTACAAGAAAAACTTTTCATAGTATTAAATTTTTTATATTATTTTATAATTATTAACTTGTCATATGATAAAATAAAAATAAATTATATTGTCAGTTGTCAAAATTATTCCGTTATTAATATAATTATTTGATAAATAGCAAGCATTCATCTAAAACTGAGTTTGAGATATGAATTAATTAATTAATTATATTAATTTAAAAATAAATCAGAATGTGGGACTCCAATTATTTACATTAGGTTCACCTAAAAATGCTTCGAAATAGAATGAGCTTTCTCTAAATAAAAAATTAGTCTCATGTTTGTTTATTGCACGAATTTAATGGAGATATATAGGATGACTTTTCTTAATGCATCAATTTATTCTATTAATAAAGTTATTTTTTTAGTGTGCTCGTAATGAATTTTAAAATATTTTCAATAATTTACTTTTTTTTTTGTTCATTTTGATTATTGATATACAATATGAATTGTAGTATTAAAATATGAGATAATAATGAAAAAGAATTATAAAGGAGAGCTATTTGAAAGAAATATAAATGATAAAACCATAAATAAGGCAAATATATTTATTGCAAGCTCCTGGTTGACGGGCTCGAATTCTTGAACTAAAGAACTTGAAAATCAACTCCTGGTTGGTTCAAGTAAACCTTCAAACTCGAAATAGATAAAGCTCAATCAATCTTGACAAAATATGTCAACACAGTTAGCGGTGAGTAGGTCAATTCGGTTTGTTCAGTTAATTTTCCACTAAAATCAGTTAAATCGAATTTTATATTTTACAAATCGAACTGAATAAAAAGTTTAAAAAAATTAAAAAAATCGAGTCGATTAAATCAAATTTTACAGACTACAAATCGAATTGAACCGAACCTATAAAATTTTAAATTGATTTAATTTATTAATAATTTCAATTTATTCGATGTTTTATATAAAAACCAAACCGAAATTCAAAATTTTTTTAAAACGGAAAACTAAATCAAACTACATCTATTAAAGGACTAAACCGAACCAAACCAAATTAAATTAGTTTGATCAATTTTTTTTGTTCCGATCTGATTTTTGTTCATCCCTAAATATAGTCGATTTCCATCGAAGTAACTTCAGTTTTTTTAATTTTTTTACTTGTTAAATTTATTTTAAAATTATTAAATTATCATCTATAATGTATATAATGATTGTCTTTATTTTTTGAAATAAATTTAGAGTCTATTTGAATGACAAAATTGAAATTAAAATTCAGAAGTCTAATTCCAATTTCAATTCTATCGGAGTTCAAATTGAATTGGAATTATAATTTTAGTGTTTGGATTATGAAGTGATAGAATTGAAATTGAATTGAAATTACAATTCTAATTCTAATTCTAATTTTAGTATTTGGATGATAAAATCATAGAATTGAAATTAAAATTAAAATGAAATGATAATTATAATTATAATTATTATTGTAACTAAAATTAAAATTAAAATATTTAAAATTATAAAATCTAGACTTGTAAATTTTAATTTAATTTTAAACATAAGAATAATAGAATATATTACATAAAAATAATAAAATATATTAAGATTAAAATTATTGAAAACAATCCACAATAATTTTAACTTGAGAGCAATTACTTTGAAAAATTTCATTACCATCTTTTTCATTTTAAATAGTCTTTGCCATAATTTTTTTTTTTATCTTATAAAATTATCATCGTTCACTCCAACAAGGACCAACCCTCAAAGCGAATAAAAAAAAAAAAATTATAACAGTCTTCAAGAAAAATATAATATCTTGTTAAAGAGAAAGTAATAAAAGAAAATTTACTAAATTATTCAAAATTTGAACATTCAATTACTCAAAAGGACAGTTCATTGAAAATCTACTAAATTGTTATTTAACAAATATAAAGTATTATATTACTTCTTAATTTGCATTAATAATTAAGTCTTCTTTAAATAAGTTGGAAGGGCCATAAATAATTTAAACTTCAAGTTATTACTTATGAGCACATCATAAGCTTGGAGTAATTCTGCCTATTGAAGATCTAAAATTTTTATATTAAAAAAATAACAAAAACAATTAAATGGAGAAAAAAATGAACAACATAACATTAATTCTTTAAAATTAATAATAAGTGAAGGCGAGGAATATAGTTAAGGGAGACAGTTTAAACAAAGAAAGAAATTAAAAAGACTTGCAAATTAAAAGTACTAAATTGTATAGACCTAAAATAATAATGAATATTAACATGTAACTAAGTAATTAACCAATCATCAACTTTGACATTATTATTATTATAATAATATATAATAAACATTATTTGTTATTTATTTATTGTTGAGATTGACATCGTTTGTTAATTGAAAATTTTCAACAAAAAAAGGAATATAGATTCTGATAACTAATATTGCATAATAATAATAATAAGACTAAAAGGGTGGAGATGAAATTTAATTAGTTAATTAATTACTAAACAATCAAAAAGTGAGTGAGTTATTTTATTTGGAGGACACCTCATAAACGTAAGCAGCAAAAGAACCTTTCACTAACAAAGCAGGTATGAACTCCTTAGGGTTGGACTCATTATAGCTTAGGATAGCAAATTGAGTGTCTTAGGAGAATCAAATCTTCAAGTTATAACTCACGCATGATTAGAACCATGATGATTATTAATCCATAGAGAGGTGGTGTTGTGAACCTAATAACCCTAGATATCATACATTATATGAAGTCCCTCTATTTCAATTTGTTAATTAATTTTAGTTATATTTTTCTCTAAACAATTGTTTCCAATTTTTGATTGATTAAATAATAAACAGCTTAACATATTTTTAGTATTTACCCCTCTACTTCGAGAGAATGATTTTATACTCATTCTATATTACTAGGCATTGGACTAACATTTTGCTATATAATTTCACCATGCAAATTTTTATGATTTGGTTAATTCTGGGTCAATATGGATATTTTATT
The DNA here is from genome assembly GCA_949677035.1 of Omphalea diandra. Classification (NCBI taxonomy): domain Eukaryota; kingdom Viridiplantae; phylum Streptophyta; class Magnoliopsida; order Malpighiales; family Euphorbiaceae; genus Omphalea; species Omphalea diandra. Next base: position 13,398 of record CATIWR010374368.1, read on the forward strand.
ACTTCCGAGTTTCTTAAATATATTTTTTGTTATTATTATTCTATCACTACAACATTCAAAGTAAGACTATTTTTAATTATGTAAAGACTACATTTAGTAGGATATAATAAATTATAGTGAAATATAATAAAATTATAAATTCAATAAAATTATTGGACTAAAATTTCATTTGATTATATTTATTACATTTGATTACGTCTTACCAAATATCGCCTAAATAACTTAGGAGTTAAATAAAAACGAATCTATATTTTAATCAAATATCGAATTAGAGTCTCGTACCGTTTTCGGTGGAAGGTTTATAATTAATTTTCAATTTATAAATATAATTTTAAAGTTGGCAAACTTCACCTATATCCATTTATTCATCTATATTTACTTTTTAAAAATGGATTTAGATGGCAAATGGGTGAGTTATATTTTTAATGGATATTGAATGTGTTGTAACTCATTAGCTCTATTAATTTACAGATGGATGTAAATTGGATAAGGTACCTATTTATCTAACTCCATAATCATTGCAAGTTAATTAAATGACAAAACTCAACGAAATTATTGAAATCATAATTTATTAGTATCCTGTCTTAATTTTCACTTTATTGCATCAAACTAATCTGGGTGGTGTGTAAGGATGATTTTCTTGATCCTTTTAAACGATACAGATGGTTTCTATAAGGTAAAGAAGAACATTTTCTTATTTTCTATTATCTTTTTTTTTCTTTTTCTTAATTCATAAATACGTAGTCTTTTTCCATTCTTAATCTTTGTTTGGTTTTTCTTTCCAGAGAGTTATGGTTGAGACACATGAAAAATACTACCCTTCATTCATAAATTGCAAGACTTCCCCAGTTTCCAATTATTTTTTTTACCATATTATTAGTGTTTATTAAATAATAAAAACAGCGTTAATTAACATTAACTTGTGGATTGCATGTACTCATAATATATGAGCTGTAATTAAGTATATTTACAAGTTTATTAAAAATATTTAATTTTTTATTAATATTTGAAACTATAAGAATTAATTGTTTATTTGTAATTTTATAATTTTTCAATTAAAATAAAATTCAAATAATTTTGAAAAAAAACTATTTTTTATATTATTATATGTATTTATTTAAATAAAATGTCACAATTAATATTTTATTTTTATACTAAAGTTGAATTTAAGTACAACTCAATTAAAATTAATATTTTGATTAAGCTAAAATTATTTAATTTAACACAATTTAAATTTTAGTTGGATAAATATATAGATATGGATTAAATGAGTTAAATAGGTATAGACACCTATATTAATATTAAATAAGTCATAAAAGTTATTTATTATTCTACCCATTTTGACGCTGCCACCGATTTCCCAACCGTTGTATCTAGTAATACTTTGCAATCCAATTTTCAATCAATGAAATTCGAGCATTTTTGAGCAATTATAGTGCTAGAAAGTGTGATGCTTTCATAACAAAAGTGAGTGAATTTTAGATTAATGTAAGACTAGTCGGTCGTATTTTGTTTGTTTAATTTATCTTTTATTTTCTATAGAAATTCCAATTATATTATTGATCATTTGTGCACGATAAAAATGATGATTCAAAAAGCTGCAGAATTATAATAGAAATTTTCAGTCAAAAATATATTGAAACATCAAAACAAATTGGGCAGCATGCAAAAAAGATATTTTAAATAGTATTTTAAGATATTTACCTTATATCATAATTTTTTCCTATTAATATTGTTTATTATAAATGACTATTTTTGTGATAGAATAACATTATCTTTAATAGAAAAACAAAA
>CATIWR010374385.1:0-22110 GCA_949677035.1 Omphalea diandra
ATGGTCACACATATTGTTTTTGGATCAAAGATTTATTAAGTGCTCGAGAATTAAAGGCAGATCGTCACCATATCATAAAGTTTAATCAAGTTCGAGAGTTGTTTGAACTAATAACAGGATATTACCACAACAAAGGGAAAGGACGAAAGAAATAAGTTGTTAAACTAACTGATACGTCATGCACTTGCGGGAAGTTTTAGGAAGCAAAAATTTCATGCTTCTATGTCATAGCAAGTTGCAAGCATATTGGCCTCGATTACCATTCATACGTAGCACAATATTATACATTAAAGATGACATTGAAATGCTATGAACATGATTTCATTCCCTTTGGTGATTAAGAATATTGGCCAATTGCCTTTCCCCAAAATTTAGTCTCAAATCTTGAATTAGTATGACCTAAGGGACGTCTAAAATCTTAGCGTGCACAAAAAACTTGTAGTACATGTGGTAATGTTGGACATAATAAAAAAACATGTACTAATCAATGATGAGGAGTATAAGTTTATATAAATTATTAATGATTTCATCAAAATGTTCTTTTATCCTTATATTATTTATGTTTAGATTATGTAATCTCATAATTTTTAATGTAAATTACAATAGGATAAAATATTTTTTTGACTATATTACATCCGTATCTAAATAATTATTTATTTAATATTTTATTAATAAAAGTGATTGGACATGCATGATGTGAATATAAACTCCAAATACTATAAAGTTTATTTAATATTTTGTAGAATAAAAGTAAGTATGCATGTCTATCGTTACTATTTATATAATAAATTTAATTTTTTGGGACAAAGTGTTTTTTTTTTTGTACATGCATGATGTGACACCTCATATGCTAATTTATCTTTTCAGATGGATGATAATTGTCAAGGTCGAGATTTTATGTAGTCTGGACCTATTGATACTTTTGTATTGACGTTACAAAATAAATATCGATCACAAGTCATTTGGTTCAACCAGGTACTCATTTAATATATATGCAATAATATAGCTCTATTTGTTTTATATAAAAATAAATATTATAATTGACGTATTATTAATGTTTACCTTAATGTATATTGTTATAATACAGATTCAAGATATTGTGCTCAAATGTCATCGGCGAGCACCATTTTGCATAATTTACATTTGGCTTATCGACTAAAGTCATATATTCGACATGCAGGATTTTATGATATTATACGACTTAGGTTCTTTCAGTTGGATTGACATCTTCTTTCTGCATGAGTAGAAAATGACGTCAAGAGACCCATACTTTTCATCTGCTAGAAGGCAAATACACTATCACCTTACAAGATGTCACAATCATCACTGATTTACCTATTAATGATGAGGTTGTATCAAACACTATAGGTAAAGATTAGAGTGATGTTTGTCACACTCTTTTAGGCATTCGTTCACCTGCTTTAGCCATCAGGGCCTCTATGCTGAAATTGAGTTAGTTTGCTAAGCAATTTTTTGACATACCTGAGAATGCAGATGAGACAACCTTACAGTGTCATGTATGAGCTCTTATTATGTGCCTCATCAGTGGTGGTGTTTTTCCAGATAAATCAATGGGTCGTGTCAGTTGCATGTTCTTTTCACATTTACAAGACCTTCACTATGCAGGACAATATAGTTGGGGTAGTGCATGTTTAACATGGTTATACAGGGAGCTTTGCCATGCAATTGATCCACAGGACCACCAACTGAGTGGACCACTATTTTTGTTGCAAATATGTGCGTTGGATCGATTATCATGTATTTCTCCTACCTTGCAACTTTGTTTGGCACAAGTTGATGTTGCACCATTTGGACAATGGTTAGTGATATAAATTATTATTATGCGAATGATGTTGTTTTAACATGTTTAATTTTATACAGGTGGAGTACAGAGCATGTTGTGACCAATGTCGCAACACATATACTAAAAGACATTCAGTTTGCCCTTGATAATCAATGCTCTGAAGAGGTACACCCAAATTAATCATAAATGTATAAAATATCATCATTGAATTGTTTGATTTATAAATATACTTAACATATATATATATATATATATACAGATGATATGAGAGCCATACACTGTCGATATTATACAGACACTTCGAGATTACTCTTTGCATGAGAGTACAATTTGGAAAGCAATTGTACCACTTATTTGTTTCATATTGTTGAATGGCACCACCCTGATCGAGTGTTGCGCCAATTTAGTTTGCAACAACCTATTCCTCATCCCCCACTGTAGATAGATGACTTACACTAAATTGAGTTACATCCTAGTGTGAGGAATTGGGTGACACATAATGCGCGATGGATAACATTATGGAATGATCGGCATAATGTGTTGTAATTGACAACCCTTTGATTGCATCACTCTATTTTCATTCACAATATATGGAGTGGTATTGTCATATCACTAGGCATTGGATCACACCCTGAGGTGCTTCAATTGGAGTTGTAGTTAATGTCTTATCTAATTTTTTTTTAAAATAATATACTATTTACCTTTTTATCTAATTTCTTTTTTTTTCAAATTTTTTTGTAAGGCGATGGTCTTGAGATTACAACATAGTGATAGAAGACCAACATAATAGAACATTAATGCACTTCATCAAGCTGTCGATATTATGTTTTTTGTTCTATATGAGGATCAACGCCATTTTAGCATGTTGCCACCAGATCTAGCACCAGACCCCATCCGTTACCCTGGATAGTGAGATGTAGCTACAATATCTACTCAACACACAAGTAGGCATCGTAGACAGAGATTCACTGATAGGCGTGTAGAGGTTCTTATCTCACCCTCGCAAACATGTATACCTATACCACCATCGTTGACATTTCATTACGGTAGTGCATATAAGTATACTCAATCAGAAGGTGTTAGACCTTCATCCATGCCACATTCATGTGAAGGTCCTTTCACTACTATATATGAGTCATCAGAGGATGTTGGACCTTTAACAATGCCCTAGTCATATCAGTCGTACACTGCTTTATATAACCTATTAGAGGTGTTGGCCCTTCATCCATGCCATAGCCATTTGAGTTTTACACTACTACATATGGGTCGTTATAGCGTGTTAGACCTTCATCTATGGCATCGTCATCTCATCCATTCAGTTATACATATGGGTCATTAGGAGACTAACTAAACCTTTCACTTCAACCGTCTGGTTCTTCGACATATATGGCCGGTCCATTTGAGCTTTTTCAGTCTTTCATGACTTTATTGTCTTTTACACTGCCACCATCATGACAGACAAAATCTGGTTTCTCACATCAAGCAGATCAACCTTGTATATCATTCATTCCGTCTTTTGAACAATAAGAGCCATGTACTACTTTAAATAGTATGAATCCTGATATTTTTAGTACCCCCTCTTACAATCAAGTGTTAACTCAATCTAGATTCAGTCGTGGATCATTTACCATTTCTCCTTTCACACAACATCATACAAATGATGTTGAGCCTCAAGATCACAATGTAGATGATCCTCATATTTCTACTGCTAGGCTATGAGGTATAACATTTAAAAATAGACGCCTGCAACAAACAAGGAGATATCTAAATTGTGGCATTGAATAGTTGTATTTTTGTTGCTATATGTTTTTTGTTATACTTTAAATTATTATATAAATTAGCTATTCATTAAATTTAATCTTTTCTAAATTAAATTTACAATTGGATAAATGGTGGTTTCTCAAATTTAAAAAAAAAACATAATTTATTTAAATATAAACAAATACACTATTAGTGCAGTAGATTTTACAAAAAGTAAATATCTTCATATGGAACCAAATATATATATATATATATATATATATATATATATATATATATAAGAAACTAAATAAAAAATATTTAGATATACACTTAATAACGTATTCTTTCCCACATGATGATAATTCAAAATTTTGAAATTTCTTTTGCAAAATAATCTTTTACTTTTTGAAAATATATATTTTTTACTTATAAGAATATATATTAACTAAATAAAATAAAATTTTATAATTATTTCTAAAAAATATATAATTATTCCTAAAAAATTAATTTTAATAAATATACAAATTTATGTTACAAAATGTAAAAGATAAAATTTAAGTTACAAAATTACATACATGGACATTACGTTGGTTCATAAAAAATTATTCATGCATGAACTAAGTTTCAAATAAAAAATGTGTCTGACACTTATAATGACAGACATAAATTTGGTTTCATAATTCTATTGACCATTATTTTCAATAATATTACATTAATGTACTAAACTTTTTTTTAAAAAAATTTGTTCGCCACTTATAATAGCGGACAACACAATTGAAAAATAAAAAATTATAAATGAATTTATATCCTTTCTTCTTTCTTTATTTTATACTTTATTTTAAAATATCTTAATACTTTATTTTTTAATATTATATTATTATATAATAATTTAGTATATTATAATAATAATAATAATAATAATAATAATAATAATAATAATAATAATAATATTATTATTATTATTATTATTATTATTATTATTATTATTATTATTATTATTATTATTATCTTCTTTATCTTTATAATATAATAATACAAAACATATTCAAATTAATATTATAATATAATATTTAAATATCTTAATATCATAATCATAATATTATAAAATATTAATATTTTAAAAAACATGAAAAAATCAAAAATTTGTATTTCGTCCGCCAGTTTAACTGGCAGACAAAATAAAAAAATTTGATTCATTATTCTTGTGTTGGTCCACTAGTTTAATTGGCAAACGAACAAGTACAACAACATCGACTATTTTAACTAACGTACGAATATTAATCATCGCTTTCAATAATATTTCATTGATTTACTAAATTTTTTAAAAAACATTTGTTCACCACTTAAAATAGTGAACAAAACAATTCGAGAATAAAAATATTCTCTCGTTCACCAATTAAATTGCAAGTTGAAATAATAAAATATTCGTTCGTCCACCAATTTAACTAGCGGCCTAATTATATAAATGGACATTACATTTATGCATATAAAATTGTTCTTGCATTAACTAATTTTCAAACAAAAAATGTATCCAACACTTGTATTGGCAAACATAAAATTGGTTTCATAATTTTATTTACTATTGCTTTCAATAATATTTCATTGATGTACTAAACTTTTTTTGAAAAATATTTATTTGTCTCTTATAATAGCAGGCAAAACAATTAAAAAATAAAAAAACTTAAATGAATTTATATCTTTTCTTCTTTTTTTATTTTATACTTTATTTTAAAATATTTTAATACTTTATTTTTATAATATTTTATAAAATTTTATTATTAAATAATATTTTAGAATATTATAATAATAATATTATAATATTTTGTAATAATATATAATAATTTTATTATTTTATTATGTTCTTTTTCTTTATAATATAATAAAATAAAATAAATATTATAATTAAATTATATTAAATATTATAGTATAATATTTTAATATTTTTTTATCTCTGCTGAGCATAGATGTCTCTACTTAACAAAAATGTCTCATCTCTACCGTGGCAGAGATGAGACTCATCTTCGTTTGGCAGCAGAGATTCTGCTTATAGCATATTCTACTACAAACATAGATTCCCACGGTTTGCATGTGAATCTGTTACATTCATTCGCCAGTTTGGTGGATAAATAATAAAAAATTAAAATAACGGATGTTTGTGTACAGTAACGTCCGTTAGTATAACTGGCGGACAATCGAGGTTGACCACCTATATTAGGTAAATATTTTTGAATTTACCCTATTTTTATAAATATTTTTTTATTTATCATATTTCTCTAATTCTTTTTTACACTTATTTGCAAATTAACCCATATATTGTTAATGCTGACTATCAGCATAGGGTGGTGTGTATCACTAACGTTGGGAATGAGCGTTTAGTGGTGGTTAACTGTTGTTCTCAGACTGGAAAATGGGATGAGTATGGTCTTCAACGTGCTTAATATATCGTTCCGCAAAATGGGAAGTTGCATGGGTAATTAAAGCATGTGCTCATCAAACTTTCATTTTCTCAATAATTATGATTTTGTTGCAATAGCATGCTTCTTTACACTTACATTTCATTTTCTCAAGTAGTCTATAGTGTCCTATTATGATAATCAACATAGCCATCAAAACACTTGCAGTTGTTTTTTTAACTTTTTTAGTTGTTGTAGAATTCTTTCCCTATTAAGTGATCAACTATTAAATGTATACTTAATTAGGGCCTAAATGAATATTGCCTTAAAGTCCCTCTTTGACATTACCAAACAGGGTTGTGGTCTTCTTCCCTGGTACGCTTTTTGTATGAATCGTGACACTTAAATTGTGGAGTATTCTGGTGCAGTTGAAGGAGATCAACCTCATGAAATTGATACTTTCCAGTAGAAGTAAGTTTCAAATGCATAGAAGCTATTTTGTTACAGTCATGGCTCCTTGTCTTGCAGTGATATGTCAACCAGCAGGGAGTGCAAAATGATAGGATAACATGACAATCATTCATTCCTCTTTTTCTCCATTCCTTTATACCTTCTTTACATTGGTATTATTCATTTCACATCTTTGTAGCCAAAAGAATAAAACAACCATAAAATCATATTGCGTTTCAATACATTATCTCTGTAATTTTCATTTTCCTGTGACTATATTACATAGGACAAATAGAAATTGATAACCTTGATGTGGGAGTAGATATAAAGGTAATTCTTAGAGTATATAACGTGCACAATTAAAGGCTCCAGAGGCTCCCAATTGAAACATGTGAATACGAAAAATAAATAAACAAATTAAGGTTCATCGACTGTGGCATGTGTATGCAAAATGTAGAATGTGATGAAAGATAAGAAATGATAGCAACCCATATTTGTACTCTGAAAGAAACAATGAAATTTGTCCTGATCATTTAACTGATAAATCCAGTAATGCAATCTCACCATAAAAATAAGCATGAAACTCAAAGCAATCCAAAACTATGCAAATCTAAGGATGAAAAGGAGGAACCTTGGATACCAGCCTCCTTGGCAGTAAAAGGGTTTTACTCCACATCCTCCTTGGCGGTAAGGGGGTTTTAGCCCGTGCCAGCCCCCTTAATTATGCCAATGATTTGAGTTGGGTTCTTTCAATCTTGGAAATTTGGACAAACCATAAAATTTATTGATTACAAGTGAAAAAGAAATCAAGTAATGCAACAAAAAGATCTTTTCACGGTCACATGAAGACACGTTAAAAGAATTATAAAGTGGAAAAAGAATAGATAGGCATGTCATAGTTACTACTTGTTATGAGGCATCATCACCCATTTCCCTTCGACACTTCAGCTCTTGCTATGGCTCCTCCCTCGACTGAAGTGTAATTTTATTAACTCAGAAACTCTGGGATCTCCTTTTGATAAAATGAGAAGTAAGGATGATCTAGGGAATAGGAATTTGCATACCATGCATACATCCATGTGCATTTTTTGGTTGATTCACCTGAAGCTTGAAAATTTTTGCCATACGAACTCTTTTGGAAGTTAAAAATAATTCTCTTAAGACCCTGCAACATGACCTTGAGGTATCATAAGCACACCTCAAGACCTCCTAGTAGAACAAATTCTTCATTTATATGGTACATACACATCTAGGTGGAGTATACTGAGGTCCCAAATGCTCTCTTTTCACCAACAATAAATCTTAAGGTAAAACCATTCAAGTGTATTGTACAATGGAAGTAGATGTTATGCAAAGTGAAGACGTGATTGTTCTCTTAGCAAGCTATGAAAAGACATTAGGGTCTTACTCCACAAATGCAATATGGACCATGAGTCCCAATTTCAAAATCCACACCTGAGATATACTAAAACGAGCAAGTCAAGAGGTAAGTGGCAATGAGTCAAAAATAAATAATAAGAAAAAAATAAATAAAACATGGAAAGAAGAGAAAAAAGAAGAAAAATGAGAAAAATAAAAAGGCAAAAAAGAGAAAAAGGATAGAAAAAAGGGAGGCTAGGCTTAAAAAAAGGAAAAAAAAAGTAAGGAGGAGAGTGGATATATATATATATATATATATATATATATATATATATATATGTATATCTTGGAAGGGATCTTGAATGTGTTTTTTATAAACGGCCATAAAAGCACCGAAGGTTTTCCTATCAGCTGGGGACATTATGATGAGGCACCAGAGTGAAATAAAAAAAAGAAAAAACATATAAAATTGTAAAGAGATTCACACATCAAACACAATAGGTAACAAATAGTCAGACACAACACCACGTGATGGAATAGATTATGGTGAAAATCATGTGATGAAGGATTAAGTAATTAGTTTTTAGATGTTATCATGGATGAGATTCATCATGGTGGTAATATATATTGCAACAAAAGAGAAGTGCCAAGATAGATGTTCAACCTAACTAGCCATCAAAGCAAAACGCCAAACACGTGCGAGATAGATTTAGCATGAGCAAAAGAGAGAGAGAAAAGAAAAGGGAAACACGGGTGGCATGAGGAAAGAAAATGGAAGGAAATGATTGGAGGGTAAAAAAAAAGAAAAAGAGAGAGAGAGAGAGAGAGAGAGGACTCCCTGAGTTGAAAACCTAAAACAGAAAAAGAAGAGAAAAAAAAGGGAGAGAGGCTTGTTGAGTTGAAAACCTTAAAGGCAACTCAGAGAAAAGTTAAAAGGGAAAAAAGAATTAAAAAAAGAAAAGAAAGAAAGAAAAAAGAGTCAGTAAGAAGTGCAAGCCTTGGTAATAGTAAAGCTATTGAGGGGCAAAGCCAAAAGAACGATCTACTGAAAGTAAAGTCATTGTGGAAGCCTTAGTGATAACAAAACTACTAAGGTGGAAAAGCTGATAGAATGATCCTACTGAAAGCAAGGCAACTATAAAAAGCTTTAGTGATGTGAAAGCTACTGAGGGAGGCATAGCATATGGAATGATTCTGCTGAAAGCAAAGTTATAGTAGAAGCCTTAGTGATAGTAAAGCTACCATGGACAAAGCTGATAGAATGATCCCATTGAAAGCATTGCTACAATAAAAGTCTTAGTGATAACAAAGCTATTAAGGGGGTAAAACCGATAAAATGATCCTACTAAAAGCAAAGCTACGGTAAAAGCTTTAGTGTTAGCAAAACTACTGAGGGGCAAAGCCAATAGAAGAATCCTGCTGAGAGCAAAGCTACAATAGAAGCTTTAGTGATAACAAAGCTACTAAGGGAGCAAAGCCAACATAAGAATCCCACTGAAAGTAAAACTATAGTAGAAGCCTTAGTGATAATAAAGTTATTAAGGGAAGCAAATCCGACAAAATAATCTTATTGAAAGCAAAATTGCAGTCGAAGTCTTAGTGATACTAAACTACTGAGTACGCAAAGCCAATAAAATGATCCTGGTACAAGTCTAGAAGAGAATGTTACGATAGATTGGAGGTGTTGTGGGATGAGTTTATGTTGTCTGCATATTGTTTAACTGTATTTTTCATTCATATTACATTCTTTCAAACCACATCAAAGTAGAGGGGAAACTGTAGATATTGAAATTTGTATTTGGAAGATCCAGTGATGATAGCCAATCGCAAAATTTTTTTTGGAATACAGAAATGAGTTTGATAACCTGAATATAGAAAGTGGGTGAAATTTTTTGCTTCTTTATTTTTTAGATTTTCCCTTGAACTTGAAACTTAAATTTATAGAAGCCTAAGTCCATTAGAATAAAATTAAAAAATTACAAAATAGAAAAATAGAAAAAGTCAAAAAATAGAAAAAAGAAAGAAAAGAAAGTTTTAAAAAAGAAAAAACTAAAAAAAAAAGCAAATGAAAAAAATGTCTAGGCCTTATAAGACCGGCCATGTGCATGGGCTTTTAGCCCATGGACATGTCCGCTTTCAGCCATGTGAGAAAAAAAGGAGAAGCCCTTTTGGCTTCCCTATATATATATATATGTTTGCAGGAACAATGAGGAGGGTCTTTCTTCATTTTGTCCAGGGTGCCTACACCCTTTGATCCTTTCACATCCTCTCTCCAACCGTTAATCCTAACTTTTGCCACTTCCTCTGGTTCACCTCTCTTTTGAATTTTGGGTTAAAATGTTTATTATTGGCTCTTTAAAAAATAAATATTAAGAAGAGGTACCGCGTTTGAGAGTCGTTTTATTTTCAATATGATTATCATTTCCATTTTAATTTTATTTAATTTATTTTTATTCAATTAACTGGTTCTTTTGTTTTATTATTATTATTATTATTATTATTATTATAGCAGACTCAGTCTCTCACTTATTTCTATCCAGTTAAGTGGTTCTTTTTATTTTAATATTATTGTCATTTTTATTTTATTTTTCTCTCATTTATTTTCATCTAGTTAATTTGTCATCATCTTTGTTTAATTTGTGGTAGGTTCTGCCTCCTATTTTATTTTTTTTAATCAAGTTGATTGGTCCTTTTATTTAATATATTATTATTATTTTTAAATTTGTCTTTGTCCAATTTATGTTAAGTTCTGCTTCCTATATTATTTATCTAATTAACTAGTCATTAATTTTAAATATTAATTTCATTTTTATTTTATCTTTATTTATTTATTTTTATTCAATTAACTGATCCTTTTTTAAATATTATTATCATTTATTTTTTCTATGTCTAATTTATTTTTATTCAATTCACTAGTTCTTTTATTTTAAATATTATTGTTATTTGATACTATTATTTTTACTGTTTTATGGCTAGCTCTGCCACCCAATTAATTTTGTGAATATGATTTTGATACTAATTTATCTTTTGCTATTCAATGGCTAGCTCTGTCACTCGATATTTATCATAAAGAACATTGCCTTTTTACTTACTCGATATGATTTGCACATTTGAAGCTTGACATATTGAGATTTATGGATAACATAGAAGAGAACATGAATGCTTCTTCTATTTTTTAGGTTGACCTTCTTTTTTTCTTATGTCTACTTACTTTTTGGCTTAGGCATCATAAAATTTGCAACCATTTTTATTGGAACTTTTCTTCCTTCTTCCTATATGTTCCAAAGATCTATAGTTTCACTATCAAGGAAGATTTTCATTATATTTTTCCAATGCCCATGTTCATCACTTTTGAAAAAGCTATGCTTGTGGATTGATTGAGATTCTTTTTGACTTGTCATTGGACTTTAGTCTTTATAATAAAGCTTGATCAATACGTTGATATCACTTATTGTTCCAAGAAGCCTAGAGAGGAGAATGGGGCAATGGCATTTTTTTTTTAAAGAATTTATGAACTTTAAATAAGCAAGGCAATCATATAAGAAGACATGAGTTTTATAAAGGTTCGACATAACTTAGGCTTATGTCCTCACCTCTAATAACTACTAAAGAGTTTACTATCTCAAGTAACTTATAGGGGTTAACTCAAACGTTTACAAGAAAATCTCTAAGTGCTAATTAAAACCTATCCAAGATAGATTTCTCAAGCACTATCTTAAAGTCTTTCCTAAGATAGATTTACAAGCACTTTCTTAAATCTTTCACAATTCTTTTAGAAGGTTTTGTTACTCAACCTAGAAATGATCTTTATGTACAAGAATATCAATATTGCATAAGGGAGAATCCCTCACTAAGTTGTTCTCAAACTATCTAATTAAAGTATAAACAAAATGCTTAAGAAAGAAAGAAAAAAGAAGTAGATGGCCACTTTGAATATTATAACTTTTGTAAGTTTTTCTTCTAGCTTTTTTCATAAGTGAGGAGCTACCCCTTATATAACACTAGCTAAAAAGCAACCTGTACTCATAAATTTATCAAATTCAAGGCTATCAGAAAAACTAGCCACTGAATGGCATGTTCAATCATATGAATCAACTTGCTCCTTTGCAAAAATGTCCTATTCTAACTATCTTTAAGATTGATGTTCCATTGAATTTTCACTAGTTGCATAGGGTTGTTCCATAATTGAGCTAACCTATTCCAAAGACAAACTTTCTATTCATAGACGTTTCAAATTTTTTCTTCATACATGAGGTTGTTCCAAGGTGCCATTCTATTTAGCTATAGATTTTTTAAATATTTTGTGTTAAAAAGCTGCATTTTTTTCATGATGAATAGGATAGTGCACTTTGGTCAATCTAAGAGTCTTAAGGATGTTCCATTGTGTACAAGATTTTTAATCTACGGCATAATGAACGAGGCTATTTAAGAAGACCTTTCCTCATACTCTTAGCTTGTTCAAAATTTTTATATAAAAATATCCATCTTTGTTCATAGTGAATGTGGTTGTGCAACTAGTCTATTCCATGGCTTCATAAATTGTTCCATATTGAGTGAATTCTTTTTCATTTGTCACAGGATGCATGAGGTCATTCCAACTAATTATTCAATAGTTGTTTAGCCTATTCCAATATGTTGTATGAAAAATCTAAAATTTTTTCATGGTGAATGGGCCTATTTCAATGTACGCAAGATCGTTCAAATCCTTGACATGACTTCACTAGGCTACATAGACTATTCAAAAGAGTTATGCAAGGGCAACTTAAACCTTTGAGCTTTTTACCTGAAACCTTTCATTTTTTTATGGTGAACAAGAATGTTCCAATATGCATAAAGTCTTCATCTCATACAAGATAAGCAATGAGACTTGTGGCCTTCCTTTGCTTGTTGATTTTGATCTTTGTGTTTTCCTTTATTATTTTTGCAATTAAGGGGTTTAAATACATGAAAAAAAATACTTTGTAACCCAAATTAATACTCAAGTTATATTTGTAATCATCAAAATTAAGAATTAAAAACAAATTATTCAACAAATAGGGCTAAGACAAATATTGTAGAGTTAAACTTTAATGTTCAATCACATATAAAGAAGATAGAAGGATAATGAGAGTGACATTAAGATTTATAGAGGTTTGGCAAATATTCCTTGTGCTCCTTTAAGTACCCATTAGAATCTTTCATTATCTTTTATAAGCTAAGATATCGCATATCCTTTTTATAGATTAAGGATAAATCTATTATACTCTCTTGTTATTGAGCTCAAGATAAAACCCTAATTGGTACTTTTTTTAGCTCAACACCATGTTAAATAAGATACTTTCTTAGCACTTCCTTAAGTTGTTTTTTCAACTTGTTCATGCTACAAGTAAATCTTTCAATCTAAGAATTTATAAAGTTAAACCCAAACTAACCAATAGTGATTCTGACATAAGATGTACCAATAGTGCTAAAAGCATATCATTTATAATCACATAGCCTAAACTTTTACAAGTGTTAGACCTAATACATGAATAAAAAAAGGAAAGAAAGACCTGAAGCATTAAATGCTTAATGAAACTATGTATTAGGTAATCTTCCAAATGTCATATTTGGTATCTTTATATAGCTCCACATCCATTAGAATTGTTAGAAGGTATCTTTATATAGCTTCATTCCATTAGAATTGTTAGAATCACCAATGAAAATGTCGGTATTAGCTATTTTTAGGCAAAACTATATGTTATCGTGCTAAACATGCTATTTCACTTTATGCTAGTCCATTCCTCAATTTTAGATGAAAATCTTCAATGCATTCATATTGAACAACCTAGTTTAAGTGATGAATGACCTAATTCTATGTGGAACATGGTTGTTTACATCATTCTTTATACAAATACTTATCACTCAAACAACTATAACTTCTTCTATAAAGCACTAAATTGGAAATAATTTTTTTTTTTTAAAAAAAATAGACTCAAAGAGCTTTCCACTCATATATTTCACCATTGAACTCCTTGTAAATCAATCTGCAAAAAATTTTAAATTTAATTCATTTGTAAGATAACTAGATTCAACATGAATTTTCTCTATTTAAATGCTCATAACTTTCTCTATATATCTTAGATCATACACCATTTCATTTCTAGAAACTAGATATCTTTATCACTTTAATCATATATTAAGGTCTCACAATTCAAAATTATTTTACATACCAATTCAGAATGCACTCTGTCATGGGCATAGTCAACTTGGCTTCTTTTATAAAAGTGTTCCATGCATTTTTTTTTTCTTGCATAGGATTGTTCAACTCATTGCATAGGGATTTTCAACTTATCGTAGATGGCTATTCAAGGTACATAAGACTATTCACTTGACCTTAGAGTTATTTCACCTATACTTCTTGACTTTTACCAAATTTATTTTTATTGACCAGGATGATGCAAAACCTAAACATAGCTTTTTACTTGATTTGATCAAGTCATTCCATCTTCTAAATAGGATTGTTCTTTTTTGTTTGGCTACTTGAATAAAGTGACTTCTTTATTTTTCCTTCTTCAATTTCTAAATGTTCCACTTTCTAAAAATCACCTTACATGAATATTCTCTTTTATTTTTCTTAAAATTAACTAGCATACAAACACATAGAAATAATGTTAGAACTTCTTGATATTTATCATATTTAAAACTATTTAAAATCAATAAAATTAAAGCCTTGGCGTAAATAGATTCAATTTCAAATATAATTAAATATGCAAGATTTTAGTGAATTTATATGATTTTTATAAATAAAAAATAATTTATTTATAATGCAAGAGAAATATGAATCAATAGATTAATAACTGTAGAAAATAATAGTTACTTATTGATTGTTAAAAATATATTTTAAAGATCATTGAGCACATTTCAAGAAACTATGTTACTTGTTCATGAATTTAGCTTTTACTCATAGATTAAAGTTACCATTTAAAATGTAATGGCTAGTTATAATTTTCTTATAATATGAATAGCTTAGTTTTTTTTCTAATTACTTAACCATATAGTCAATATTAAAATCCATTAATATAATTAAATGTAATTTTTTCATGAATCTCTATAATTATTATTCAAGAAAAGAAATCAATATATTAATAATATAAGAAAGACATGAATTACCAAATTAATGATTACAAAAAAAAAGATTACTCATTAAATAGTTGGAGCCACATTATATAGATTATGTGGTATATTTTTTTCAATATTATGTTATATGTTTTTGTTTTGAACTATATTATAATTAAAATTAAATTGTTTACAGTATAAGTAGCTATTTTGTACTTATTACTTTAATCTAAAGACTCATATTAAGATATGATATTTTTTTAGTTAATTTATATGATTTTTCTAAAAAAAATAATTTGTTAGTAATACAAGCAAATATGAATTAGTAAATTAATTATTACAATACATAATAATCATTTATTAATGATGTGTGTGTATATATATATACATACTAGTTATTTTACCACGTGAAATCATGTATTATTTTTATTTTCTAAATTTTAATATTAAGTATGTATTATTTAAATTTTAATATTTTCTCATATTTTACTTTTATCTTTAATTATGACTTAAATTTAATAAAAATTTTATATTTATATTTTTTGGCATGTGTATTGCATATATATTTTGATTATGTTTAATATTTATTTAAAATAAAATATATAAATTTTTTTCATAATATAGAATATTTGATAAATATCAAAAGAATATACAAATAATAGAGATTTAGAATTTGAATTGAAATTAAGTTTATTTGATTAATAAAATTATTTTTACAAGAAATCAAAAGTGAAAAAATGTCGCTCGCATGCTTTCATCCTCATGAAACTCACTTCCATAGTTATTTGAAGTGGAAGAAATAAGTGTTACTTAATCTTCTACTTCAAATAGCAGTTGTTTAATTGAACCTTTCTTTTCTCACTCATAATCCTTTTTTTTTTTATTTGGATTTTAATACTTGATGTCTAAAGATATTTTTTTGAATTAGTTAATACATAAACTAAATTTTTTATACCTAAATTAACCTCTAAATTAATGATATTTTAGTCAATTCAAACGTTTTATCTTCATCTGTACTGTTGTATATAATAAAGATATATAATTGAATTAATGATTTTATTGTCTTATTAAATCAAAATCAACATGTCAGTTTAAATTAATGCTTACAGTTCAATTAACTAAATTGTGAGTGCCCCTGTATGTGAGATATATTAATAAATTATTATATACAAGAAAATTATTAATTATTAAATTAACGATCATCCTAAATAATAGTTACTTGATAACTATTAAAGTTAAATTGTATATATTACATGCTATATTTTAAGACTTTATGTTGCTTTATATATATTTTAAGATGCATTTTATAAGCCATAAGTTATCATTATAGAGACTATAGTTAATTATAATTCTTGTGTCTTATAGATATATAGTTAGTTAATGGTGCTTTGAGTTACGAAACTCTTTTGGACTAAAATAAGTCATGTTAATTATGGAATTACTAATTTGAATATCAAATTAAACTAATGACCATATTAAAATTAATTTCATAATTTCATCTAACTATGATAATGAATTTTTTGAAGTGAGAAATTAGAATAGAATCTTTAGTTATTTGAACTCTTATACACTTATTTTTATTATGCTACTAGTTAAATAATTTGCATTATATATTTTTTTAAAAATCATCAATTACAAAATACATTAGTAAAATAATATCTAAATGATAATTACTTGTTAAATATTAGAATTATATTTCATATATCATAAGTTACATTTTCTGATACATGTTACTTATTAATCAAATTGAGGTACATTCTATGAATCACGTGTTATAATTTAAAATATAATAGTTGAAGTTTATTTGTGGTATATTTAACAGGTTTTTCACTTATTATTGAATCCAATAATTAAATTTGTATTCTCTCTCTTATAGAAGATCCAGTTTTCTTCTTCCTCTTGGCTCCTTTTTCTTATTTTCTCACAGAAGGATTGTCTGACCATTTTTTTTCTTTCAATTTTTTCATTATCTATCTTATAAATAATAGTTTTATATATAGATTCGAGTTTTTATACTTCTTTTACTCCTCCACCAATGAGGTTTATTTAGATTTTTAAATCTACCTTTATAGAATACATGGAAGATTTTATTTATTGATTTTGTCTTTTTACAAAAGTAAATTTAAAGTTTAAAAATCTATGACTATTAAAACTGAAAAAAAAACCTTTTAGATAGGAGATTCAAATTCAATTCAATCAGTATTTTGAAGTGTTATTTGAGATTTAGTACCCTCTTTCATCTTCAATATAAGAGTAAAACTATATATTTTCATTAAATATTGTTTACGTATTACTATTTATAAAAAATATTCACTTTTTTAGTGTTAAGTGAACTTTTTATAGTTTATGTAATTATTGTTAAATTTCTATTTTTTTTTACTTAAATTGTACTTATTGTTTTAATTTATAATTCCGATAAATTGCCTCATTTTAATAAAATCTCGATTTCATATTCCAAAAAAAATCTAATAATTGATACTAAAATAATCAAAATCCTATGACTATTAATCATTCATTATAGGTGCGGAATATTCACTATTCGGCACTGTAGTTTTACCTTCTAATGGAACCATAGCCTTAAAGGCTACAATATTAAATTTAGCTTAGGAGTCAATTATAAGGATTTTTGTTTTGGACTGATGATTAACACTAGTGTTATTTACTATTTGGTTCAAATTATACAATTAAATTGAAATAATTAGTTTAATTTAATTTGATTTAACTAAATTTAAACTTTAATTGAATTTGATTTTTTTAAAAAAAATTAATTTATTTAGTTTTATTTCAAAAATTAAAATTACAGAAACGTAATTAACCAAAATTTAAATAATATAAACACAATTTTATAATTAGAAAATAAATTAAATATGCTCTATACATGCATATATAATTAATATATCTATAAATAATTAAAATAATATAATTTATATTAAAGTAATTTTAAAAAATTTATTTTAAATTAAATAAAAGTTAATTTAATTCATTTAATTTAATTTATAAAAAAATTTAATTCAATTTAATTTTTAATAAAATTTGATTAATTTAATTTTAGTAAAAATTGAACCTAGTGATAGACACCATAATTAAGACATCTAAAGCTCATCATTTGACATTTGTGAGTATATATTGGATTTATTGGATTATTGATTCCATTTTCTTGGTTTTTATTGGCTATGGATTGATTGCGATGAGATTTGAATCTATGGAAATATGATTATTTATACAGTGTATTAAATCATCATCATTTATCCAACTAATGAATTGATATATATATATATATATATATAAACAGTTGCATTGCAGATAATAATAGTAGTCTAAGTTAATTTTTTAGAATTATTTTATGAATAAATAAAACATATTAATTTTAAATTTTCAAAAAAAAATTATATTTAATTAAATACATAAATTTTTATATTTCTGAAATTACTTAAAATTTTATTTTTTAAAAAATAAATTTAAATAAAAATATTAATAAATGCCTTTTACATTTTTTTTTTCTTTCCGTCTGTATTTGATTGAGGTTTTGTGTATATTTTTCAAATTTACAAGTGAATTTCACATATTTACAGCATAAGTTAGTTTTTTTTTTTTATTAGATTTATCTAATAATTTCTCTTTAACTATAGAAAAAAAAAAAAAGCGAAAAACTTTTAAAGAAATATAAAGTCTTTATTACCTGCATTTGCAGAGTTTTAGGGCTCGAAATTCAATAATTTTGGGCTTTCGCTATCTGTCTGTCGATCAACGTCGGTCGCGGGCGAAAGTACTTTGAACAGAATCAACCGCCCGTGACTCTCCAACTCCATACCTTACTTTGTTTCTTGTCTCTCTCTTCTCCTGTCCTATGCAACGCTCTCTTTTCTTCCCTCTCAGCTTCACATGCACAGCAAATACCCACAACTCCACAAATCTCTTGCGTCTCCTAATTAAAATATTCATCCACCTCTTTTCTCATCTTTGCCCTTCACTTTTTCTCTAAATTCCCTTTCTAACAATTGCCCTTTTTTCTGTTACTATTAAATTTTAATAAATAAGTTCAAATCAAGTCAAGAATATTGAAATTAGGATCAATATCAAGTCAGTTCGATACATATTGAATTAAAAAGAAAATTGAATAATTTATATTTAAAAAGTAACTATTGAATCAAATTAAAAAAATCATAAAACCAAAACAACTTGAGATGAATAATATCAATTTGATTTAATTAGATTTTTTACCTTTCGATTTAGATTTTTTGTGTTTAAGCTTTAATAATCTTATTATCACCGTCAATTGTATATCATTGTAGATATTGAAAAAGCTCGAAATATGTTTGAATTTTTTTTTATGAGCATAATTTTACAGTACAAAAAAACGTCATATTAAACGAATGAAATGGAAAAAGAGAAAACGGAAAATATGAAAATTGAATAAGTAATTTTTATGGAAAAGAAAAGAATATGTATATATTGTGGAAAGAAAAGAAACAAAAAATAAAAAATAAAAAAAGATGAAAAACAGAAAGGAAGGAGGTGGGGACGGGGCAGGTGACAGATATTCGAAATGGGGGCATGGATTGTTAAGCTAAATGACTTAAATGTCCCTAAAGGTTGATTGTGTTCCCTTAGACGAATCAAATTGAAAACTGAATATTACAAAATTTATAGTCTAATTGGATTGAATTAATTCATATTTTCTTTTTATTTTACTATTAAGATTAGCAGAAGTGTTTTCTTGGGTTCAAGAAATAATTTGTCTAAAAAACATGTTTTCTAAGAAAATATTTTTTAAGAAAAAAATATGTTGTTTATAGTGTTTGAAATACATTATAAAAATATTTTTTTAATTTATAAGATTATAATATGATTTTGACCATAGAAATTTTATATTTATACTATTTACTGTTTAATGTAAAAAATTTATTAACACTTCATTTATTTTGTGAAAAATATTTTTTTATGTTTCATTGTTTGGTGTATGCAGGAAAATTAGTCAAAGAAAAATATTTTTTTGATAAAAAAATGAAGTTATTTTTCATAAAAATGACTTTCCGTTTAGAAAATAGAAATTTATTTTTAAAATTTTAACAAATTCATCTAAATAAAAATAAATATATCATATAAATACATATATTTATTATCACTTATCATCTTTTACTATCAATATCTATCACCGACTATTATTGATCGCCAATGATCGTCAAAGATGAGTGAGATCCATTAATATTTTTATTTTTAATATTTTTTTCTTAAATTAAATAATAAATAATATAAATATAAAATATTTATTATCTAAATTTTATTATAGCCTTATAAATCAAAAGAAAATTAATATTTTTGTAGTATATTCCAGACACGTTAAAAATATGTTGCTCAAAAGATATTTTTCTTAGATAAATTATTTTTTGTGAAATAAGCGGAGCCTAAAAATGAAACTTTTGTGAGTCTCACCTATTATTGGTGATGCACCGATGACCGATAATGATCGATAATGAGTATTGATAGTTAAAAATGACTCTAGTAATGAATACATGTGTTCATTTGATTTATTTTTTATTTATATAAATTTATTAAAATGCAAAAACTTACTTCCCATTTTCAAATAGAAACTCATTTTCTTAGCAAATAACTTCGTTTTTTCTTTAATCGAAAAAATTTTCTATCGAGCGAGTTTTTTAAAATGCATCATACAAAGAAAAATACAAAAAATAAATGGACTCTTAATTTGGGATAAGATAATCTTTAAATTTGTATTGATGGATGCTTGTAATAGATGACAAAGTAGAAGAATAACTCAACCTTCACATCGAAAAGTGGTAGATCAAGTGTAATTACAGATCTGCAAAGTGCATGTTCGAGTAAAGTACTATTAATATTGGGAGTAGATCTATCGATATAAACAAAAGAGATATGAAATGAAGGTTACCATTTATATAAATACTATAAAGGAGATTCAAGATTTACTACAGTATTTGGGAGTGTGATTTTATTATTATTATTATTTTTTCCAAATTCTGTGTCAGTTTCGCTGTCCCTTTTTATAAACAGTTCGAGAATAGTAGCAGTGTTCGGTGGTGATTTCGTGGATTGGTTGAATTATTGAGTTAAACGGTGGCAAATACGTAAATTTAGCTTAGCAATGTTGCAATTGCTGTGTGTTAATTTAGTTATTTAATTTGGTTCCATTTGAATCAATTTTTTTTAAAAATATTTTTAGATAATTTTTAATTTAAATTATATTTTTTGATTATTTATATAGATAAAATTTATTATCTTTAAGTATATATATAGAATATTTAATTTATTTTTAAATAAAATTTATATTTATATCATTTATTTAAAAAATTTTTATAAAATAGTTCAATTTATTTGATTTGATTTAATTTTAAAAAATTAAAATTAAATCAAATCAAATGATTTAAAATTATTTTTAAAAAATAAATTAAATTTTAAATTTAACATATAAAGAATATTTAATTTATTTAAAATAAAAATGATATTTATATCATTTATTTTAAAAAATCTTTTTATAAAATAATTTAATTTAAAATAATTAATTTGATTTTATTTAATTTTTAAAATTAAAATTGAATCAAACTAGAATATTTAACATTATTTTTAAAAATAAATTAAATTCTAAATTTAATTTAATGAAATCAATTAATTTAATTTAATTTTTTTAATTCAAACCGTATAAATTTTTCGAAAAAATTCACACCATATAATGGACCCTCCTGGCCACGTGCACACTTTTTTCTCACGTACTTGACACTCCACGCGCTTGATGTTCATCCGTCGCCACATCTCTATGATGTCTCCGAAAGCTTCCCACCCTTAACGACAAAACTTACCAAGTTAAAATACAACCTTTACAAATACTTTAATTGATTGTAAATAGTATGAAATACAACCTTTAATAATTTTAAAAATAAAAATTATGAAATATCATAAAATAATTTTAAAAATAAAAAATTTATAAAACAATAATATATTTATAATATTTAAAATAAAAACTAAATTTAATAATTCATATTGATAACGACGAATTTTGTTTGTATTAACAAATATAATGATAAATGTTAGTTGTATTCATAGATTTACGTCTCCTCTCTTTTAAAATATTCTATTTATTAGAGTAGATACAATATAAGGTTGGTTATGATTTTTTTTTTTTAACTAATGGTAAGACATGAATGTTGTATTTTTCTAATATATTTATTTAATTTCATCTTTCTTCCTCCAATATGTTGCTATGAAATTTTATATTTGAAATATAGATAATTTTTGTTCTTTATATATATA
>CATIWR010374394.1:0-43894 GCA_949677035.1 Omphalea diandra
ATATATATATATATATATATATATATATATATATAATGTAAACAAAAAATGAATAAATTTTATATTTGAAGTGAAAAAATTCAATTTCTAAATTTCAGATGTAAAATTAGTTGAAACAATGTGCATAAAATAAATAAAAAAAGAATAAATTTTGTATTTAAAATGAAGAAATTTTATATCAAAATTATGAGTTAAATACGATCTATTATAGTTCATATTACCATCAAAGCACGTTTAGCTCATTGTAATTCTTTTCGAAAATACAGAAAGTGAACCATATTGATACATAATTTAATAAAACAAATGCAATAACTGAACATAAAAATGAAAAAATTTTATATTCGGTGTTGGGAAAAAAAATAAAAAAAACTAAGAACCCCCAGAGATGCCCCAGCACTATGACTATGGCACGGTGCGGTAACTATTTGCGTCCTATATATTAACTAATAAAAATGCATGAATACTTACTAGAATGAAATGCTTGATATGATTTATTGTTAACTTCACTTCGGCATTACCATTTCTACAAGTCTGCAACAAAATATCCATCACATCTTTCTTTTCATTCCCTTCACCATTCACTAAATTTTCTTCATAAATCCTTCACGATCTGCTCCATGAATCCATCGTACTTCAATAATGCTTCTTTAAGCTTTTTCCCATGACCAAAAAGATCAATTTTCTTTAGAATTCCAAACACTTCATTAACACCACACTTAGCTCCAGCGTCCATGATATCAGCAACCAACTTTCTCATCGTCTTAGCTTCGCCATTATCATTCCTAAATCTTTTTCTCATTACCATTTGGCATATCAAAGTTAGTCAAGTTTTCAGACTCGACGTTCAAATCGAACGCTTCTCCTTCTTTCGCTAACTTAGTTAGAGTTTTCAAGAAACTTATGATCTTGTGCTCTCGAATATGATTGAATTGATGGAGTTGAGCTCCGGCAAAGAGCTCAGCGACGCAGAGCTTCCTCATGAACTTCCAGTATGCACCATAACAAGCTGTAATGAATCCTGTTCCTTTGTATATGTTGCAATCCGTAGGACCCATTTCGAACTTGGATGCAAAATTTCGATCGTCAGTTTTGAAGATCTCTTTAGCAATGGCCGCTGTTGAAGCAACTATAAAGGTTGAAGAACCTATACGTAGTTGCATGAGGGGTCCATAGCGGTGGTATAGGGTTTGAAAGGATCTTGGAAACGCTGCTCCGACCAGATGAAGGTGGCCAATAATGGGCAGAGCCGGAGGACTTGGTGGGTGTAGGATTTTCCTGTTACGGTTTGTGTATATTTTGACTAGCAAATGCAACACAAATGTGGAATGAGCGAGGTGAAGAAGAGGAGGCAGTAGTAAATGGCATTATTTCTAGTACCCATGGTAATGAACGCGAAGGGTGTGGTTTTCTCTTAGCGATAAGCAAGAACAGAAAGATGTGTACATTTATATAACATATGCTTGTTATTTTTCATGCAAGTAAGGTCTTTGGATGATAAAAATAGGGTCAAGCTGTTTACATTTCTCTAAAAGCTTCTCTCACCCTCTTAAAAGAGTGTAAATAAATTTTATTAAAAATTTTAGTTATTTATACTTTCTTCTAATGAGTGCAGAAAACTTTAATAAAAGCATAAATAGCTGTTAAAAACATCCTAATGGCAAATTATTACAACATAATTAATGATATTTATTATGACAAATGCACCCTTTAAAAGTTTCAAAATCAAGAATTAAATTTTAAATTTTATCTTTTTCTTCAATTAATATTCATTAAAAATACTAATTTAACGCTCTTATCAAATTTTTATGCATTCATACACGTAAATTATAAAGCTGAAATGGATTTTGACTATTTTTCAAGAGTCTTGGATGTTTTCAATCAATTAACACGAAACGTTGAAAAATTAAAAAAATATTAGAATAATAGAAAAGATTCGTTGGATCCTAAGTTCAAGCATATCATCGTGACCAGGGAAGAGTGAGGATCAACATCTAAATCATAAGAGTGAGGATGAGTTAATATACAAGCGAGAATATTATTGATATACACCTATAATTATTGATCCCTATAATTTACTAATATCAAATCAATTTAATATGAGTGAGGATTTTAATTTTTGAATTATACTTCAATTTGGAATCTATCAATTTTTGACATAAATACTTCACATGCCTGAAAGTTGACTTCATGCTAATGTTCACAGTATCCTTCCCAGCTGGCGACAAGAAGTACTACCATATAAATATTCTTCTGATCAATGTTATTTCGTAAGCTAAGATTTGTGATTATACAATTACTGTAATTCATTGCACTAAACTCCTTTTTTTTTTTTTTTTTTGACAAAATTCATTCATCATTAGTTAGTTTTTTAAAAATAAGGCAATAATTAGTTAATAGTGCATTTCATCACCTCAAAATATTTCGTTTTTTAGTCGTAACAAGATAATATTTAATAAGTCAAGAAAACTTTTCTTGCACTAAGGTTCTATTATTTAGATAATTTCATTGCGTAATATAAATAAATAAAAGCATGCTATCAAAAAATATAATTTTAAGATAAAAATAAAAAAATGCTCTCATAAATTTTCTCAATACAAGTTTTATGAGTAAAAATTAGTATTGATAATATTTTCAATTTTTGTCTTAAAATCAGAATGTTTTAATATTAATACCAAACGTACTCTAAATAATTGACTTTGTCATATGGCCTATGGGAAATAATTGCGTGTAAAACTTAAGGTAGCTGTATTATAAGGATGTTAATTTTGTGGCTTTTCACTATATTTATAGTGCCATAATATTTCAAGGTGCATTTGATTTTTTTTTTTTCTTATTTCTACACATTTAATATAATATTGATGTTTATTTTTTATTTTTGTATATTTAGTTTAATTATTATATTTTTTATTTATTTTTCTATATTTATAATTTTTCCGAAACACCTAAATATGATTTTTAAAACAATAATGATTATATTAAATTATATTAAATTTTAATTTTTATATTAAATTTTTTAATTTTAAATATTTAGTATTATAATTATTTTTGTAATATTTTATTTATTTTTCATATTCATTCTATCAAATTTTATACCATATATAAATTACATAATTTAAGAGCTATATTTATTATTAAAAAATATTTAGTTACATTGAAAATAAGAAATAAAATTTTATTTTAAAATAGTATTTTAATATTTTTATTTAATATATTATATAATAAAAATTATGAGATTTTAAAAATTTTATTCTTAAATTTTAAAAATAAATTAAATATGAAAATAAAATTTTATTTTATTTTTATTTTTTATATATACTCTTAATATAATTTTAGATGAAAATTTCAGATAAAGAGCTACAATGACTTGCAACATTGCCTAGGAGTCTAGGGCCTAGAGCTGCAGTCAAACCATAGATGGAACGCATTGGGTTATCTCAAAGTTTTTTATACGAGGCTCGTTAATTTTTGCAGAGTCGTTCAACCAAACTTTAGGGGCCATTAACGCAAATTGCATCGATTCTGTTTTTCTGTCAACTAGTTTTTCTTAGAACAATTATAATAACAAATTTATTTAATATATTATTTAAATTAATAAAATTTATTAAAAAATATTTATATCAAATAAATATTTATTGTTACAATTCAATTAACTAACAAATAATTAATATGTTATTTAAATCAATAAAATTTATTAAAACAATATTCATATCAAATACATATTTAGTATTATAATTCGTTTAAACTCATAAATAAAAAATAATCATAGTTAATTGAATTTTAATAAGTTAAATGAAAAATTGATATAAATAAAAAATTAACAATAATTAAAATAGAGATAAAAATCTATAAAAAAATTAAATGATTATATATTTTTAAGGTTGTATAGAAAAATTAATTCAATTGATTATATATTTTTCAATATTGCATGAAAAACTAATATATTTTTCAATATTGCATGAAAAACTAAGTTATTATCTATATATTTTTCAAAATTGCATTGAAAAAATAAGAATCTTTTAAAATATATGTTTGGATACTATTTATTATGTTAATAGACGAACATTTAGACATAAAACAATTAATGGAGAAATTGTCACCTGTACAAATGCTGATATTAGTGACTTATATTTTATATTTAATTAATAATGATAGTTACAATGGAGAGGGATATTGGACTAGGATGATTAATCATAAATCTTAAACCTCTTTTGATCTTGACAAATGAGATTGATTAATTCTAATGTTTCAATTAAACGTGGTTTTGCAGTTTTTAGATAGTCTCTAAATTTGAAGTTGGATGAAGTCCATAATCTCTAAAGAAAGCAAAGTATCTCCTAATTCGCGACCACAATTTCATAAATTGCGACCGCAAACTAGACTATGGCAGGTTGACAAATTAGACAGATGAATTCGCGGGCGACTTCTCTGTTGCGACCAATTCAAAGAAAGGAGAGCTAAAGTCACAGACGAATCCGCGGTGTGTATCATGCCTCGGTCGCGACCACGAATTTCAAAGTAACTCAAGAGGAAATCAAATCTACAATCACAACATGACAAGTGTCCAGGTGACCGTTAGAAGACAAAAATCGCGATGACAACTTGTGGGTAGCAACCGCAAATCATGAAGAAGAATATGAACATTTTGACAGATGAATTTGTGTCCTAAGTCGCAGCCTGTATAAGAAAAATTGTGACCGCTACTTTTATGAGCAGCTGCAAGGCAACGACTATATTTTCCTGGTGAACCAATGAGAAGATGACACGTGGACTAGCCGTTAAACACAAACGAGAGTTTTTGCTGCATTTTTGGCCTCCCGTATGGAAAATTGAAATTTGTGATTGTGAAAGAGTAGTAGAGACCACAAATAAAGGCTGACAATCATTTAATGCAAAATCTGTCTAGCATACTTTGGAGATTTGCTAACAGTTTTATTGCAACGTCTCTTTGGTGGGTAAAGACTATAAATACCTCACCAAACAAATGTAAATGCAAGAGAATTCATTAATTTGTAATCCAAACTCTTGCAATTTTGCTACTCATTCTTTTCTCTTGTTTAGGTGATTGTTTGGTGTGAGCATAAACACCATTTGTAAATGTTGTAGTGTGAGCCTATAAAAACACTAAAAGAGGTTGTTATGTGAGCCTTAAAAACACAAGTGTAAAAGTTGTTGTGTGAGCCTCAAAACACAAGTGTAAAGGTTGTTGTGTGAGCTTTGAAAACACAAGTATAAAAGTTTGGTGTGAGCTTAGAAACATTATTGGAAAATAGTGGAATACCTAATTGCTGCAAATTGGGGAGTGGATGTAGGGTCGATTGTACCCGAACCACTATAAATCTTGTGTCTCTCTTCTACTCAATTTTCTTTCTTATTTTCCTGTTTTAATTTTATACACCAATTCAACCCCCCTTCTTGGTGCCTAGGGCCAACAAGTGGTATTAGAGCCAAAACACTTAAACAAACCTTTATTGGTGAGTAAAAGATCATGGCACAAGAGGGAATCCACTTACACCTCAAGCCTCACTTTGATGGAACCAACTATGCTCATTGGAAGTCTATAACGAAAATTTACCTTGACACAGATGTGGTGGACCTCTGGGATGTGGTTGTCAAAGAATGGAAGCCACCCACTAAGGTAGTGAATGGAAGTGAAGAACTTATCCCAATAGAAGAATGGGTTGAAGCTCACCGAAGATCAAATGGCAAAAATAAGAGGGTAATGGCCATTCTTTTAAGCTCTCTCTCTAGAGAATAAATTGGAAAAATGCAACATTGTCAAACAACACATGCCATTTGGAAGACACTTGAAAACTACCATGAAGATACAACTCTAGTTAAGTCAAATCGGTTGGAGATGTACGTAACCGAATGAGAGCTATTCATGATGAAGGACAATGAAAACATCACTGAAATGACGAATAGGCTCCTATCTATCATCACCAACATGAAAAAATTTGAAAGGACTCTCACAAACTATGAGGTAAACACAAAAATCCTCAAAACTCTTCCTTTAGATAAATTTGGTGCTAGAGTGTGCAACATCTAAGAGTCTAATTCGGAGATTGGGAAAGTGCCAACAGACATGTTAATAAGCAAACTCTTAACCCATGAGTTGGCCTTACAAAAAGATGAGCAAATGAAGAAGCTAAGAGGCCAAAGAGATAAACCAGAAAAAGAGAGAAGAACCTTGACTCTTAAATCTTCAATAAAGGAGAAGGTGGTAGAAATTACCTCAAGTATTGAAGAAAGTGACAAGGAAGAAGAGGAGCTAGCATTGCTCTCAAGGAGGACAAAGGAGTTTATCAAAAGAAGAAAATAAAGAAAAGGTTTCAAGAAGACAGTTCTTAGTCCAAAAGAAAAATCCAGCGATGTCACTTACTATGAATGTGGCAAACAAGGCCACATCAAGTATGAGTGTACCAAATTGAAGAAGAAGAAAAGATGGGACAATGAGAAGAAGAAGAGCTTTTTAACCATTTAGGATGACAACTCAAGTGAAGAAGTGGAAGAAGGAAAAGTTGCCAATATTTGTTTCATGGCACAAGAAGATTCACTAATGAGGCAAGTACTTCTTCTCATTCTAATTCTGATTTTGAGTTTGATGAGATAGATGAAGAGCTTCTAGAGGCTCTAACCATGAGATGTGACAAATACAAGTCACAAATGAAATCTTATAAAAGAAAATTTCAAAAGCTAAAGGATGATTATAAATCTCTCAATGACATTGTAAGAGAATTGAGAGCATCTAATGATGAGCTCAAAAAATCAGTGGATAGTCTTTCTATATCATCTTCTTCAATGGCTTCACTAAGAAAGGAGAATGACACTCTAAAGGGAAAAGTCATTGAGCTTAAAAGCTCAATCTCTAAGTTCTATAAAGGAAAAGAAGCCTTAGACACATTGATTATGTCACAAAGGCCTTTACTAATTAGACATGGTCTAGGCTTCAATGGAGCCTCCTCATCATCTCAAACCTCATTTGTTAGATCTTTAGAACCTCAAACCTTAAAGGTTGAGGTAATTGGGAAGAAAAGTGCTCTAACACTAAGCCTAAGGGCAAAAGAAAGGCTCCCCTAACCTCTAGAGCCAAGACCCAAAGAGCTAACCATGCCTACATGGACAACAAACAACATGGTCATTCTCATAAAAAATTATCTACTCCCACTCATCACACATGTACATGCATACATTCACATGACCAAAGTATGAGAAGGTCTCCCACTAATACTAAATATGTGCATAGGAGAAAGACTCCCAAGTCTAAACTCCAATGTCATTATTGCATGAGATTTGGACACATTAATATTCAATGCTATAGTAGGAAGGCTCACCTCAAACTAGAGGACCTTTCATCTTCTAACCCCCAAGGACCCAAGTATGCTTAGGTACCTAAGAAAAGATAACTCATTTTTATTGTGCAGGGGAGCGTGGCAGCCTCCAAATTAAGCAATTGGCATGTGGATAATGGATGTTCTAAGCATATGACTGGAAATAGAAAGCTATTCACGAAATTGAAAGAACAAAAAGGTGGAGATGTCACATTTTGTAATAATGCCAAGGGTAAGGTAATTGGTATTGGAACCATTGGTAAGAATGGTTGCTCTTTAATTGATAATGTTCTTTTAGTTAGTGACTTACAACATAATTTGTTAAGTGCAAGTCAATTATGTGACAAAGGTAACAAAGTCACCTTTGATCCTAGAGAATTTCGAGTAACCACTTTAGTGGATGATGAGGCTATTTTCAAGGGTGAAAGGAAAGATAATACCTACTCAATTGACTTAGACAATTTGGCTAACCAATCTTTTAAATGTCTTATGTCTTTGAGCAATGAAGCTTGGTTATGGCATAGAAGGCTTGGACATGCAAGCATGGATCTTCTTCAAAGCCTATAATTCATTGACACAAATCATCAACTTGCATATATTTTCACTAAACCTCTAAATGAAGAAAGGATGAAATTTATTAAGAGAGAATTGAAAATGCTTGATGGAAGCTCCCTAAAGTAAAAATTTTGATCTTATGATTGATTGTTATGTATGATATGCATGAGTGATGATTGTATGAGCAATTTTATTATTTATTTCTAGTGGATCACATGTTTTCAAAATTTTCTCATTCTTATCCTTGCTAACTCATAATTCGCGGTCGCTATTTCTTCTTCACGGTCGCGAATTACAAGTCAATTTCACCCAACTAACAAATGTCAATTAGCGATTGCAAAATTTGCACTCCACCGCAAATTTTGGTCAGTTTTTCAAAAATATGACCATTGACGCGCCTTTTCCCGAGGAAAATTTATCCGTTACTCACATTTTCTAGAATTCGCGATTATAACTTTTGAATTTGCAGACACGAACTAGAGTAACTGCCTAGGCAATGAGGTGGTTTGATTGCCAACCGTTTCCTCTCTTCATTTAATTCATTTATGGCCGTTTATGACCGTTTTTACACCCTTTCAGGCCTATAAATACCCCCTTCAATAGTGTTTTCATCACTTCTTTTCCAAACACTTCTTCTCTCAAAAAATCTTTCAAACTCTCTTCCTCTCTTGCTATGGCTCCTAAGAGATTCTCCAAGGCTATATATATATATATATATAAGGGCAAGGTAGTGGCTCAACCCTCTGCACCTCCTGCCCTCTATCTCATGAAGGGAATCACCAAAGAAGAAAAGGAAAGATTCAAGGCAAACTCCTCCAAAGTGATTCTCCCAAACAAAATTCCATCGACATTCATGCTAGAAACTTTGGGCATCAATGCAGAGATTCGCGCCTTTCTCTCTAATTTGGGCTGGATACGAGGAGGTTGTATGAGAATTCATGCACACCGTGCAACTAAGCTAGAAAATCGATTTAAGAGCCGACCAATACAGGTTAGTGTTTCGGGCCTTTGGCAACCCCTTCTACATGACCTTCGACCAATTATCCTCCCTTTTTAACCTGTAAGTAGGAGAACACATCCCCTTTATCATCTCCAACACTTGACGTTATCTACTCTAAATTTTGGTCGAAGATTTCCATCAAAACCAAACACGACCCCCCACTCCTCTTTATCCAAACACATTAAAACCCTACCATGGTGGATCCTTCATCACATCATCACCTTCTCTGTCAATGCAAGAGGCAATGGTAATGAGAAGGTTTTGTAAAAAGACTTGGCATTCTTATTTTGCCTTGTCAAAAACCAACCCATCCAAATCGGTCATTATCTTGTGGATCAATTGATCCACATGAGTATGAAACCTAAAAGCCAATTTCTCTTGCCCTTTCACATAATAACCATCTACCGCTTTGTTGGAGCACTAGATGAGGAGAAAGAGAAATTCCTTACCAAAAAGTTGATTCCCTCTCAAAACTTCCTAGACCTAACCTATCTCATCAATGCCAAGGCAATCCATCCGGACACATACATCTATACCCTTAGTGCAATAGGTGCGAAGAAGATGGAAACCTCCCAAGCTTCCAAGTGAAAGAGGCTTCAAATTGAAGAAGGCAACATTGTAGCCCCTCCTTCTCAACTTAAAACCAAGTCAAAGTTGTCTCTTGCCACCATTAATTGCAAGTTAGACAAGCTAATGAGGATGATAAAAAGAAGGTTTCTCTTCCTTTCACATCTTCACAGCGATATGGCGGATCTCCAAGAGAAACTAAGAGTTCCTCCTTGCCATCTTTCGGACTTCACAAAATTTAAAGATACATAAGATGGGGATGGTAATGAAGACGATATTGAGGATGGAGACGAAGCTGAGGGAGACCAACAAGTGCCAGAGACAACATCTTCTGGAGATGACTCTCCACTACTCTAGATTAGGGATCTTTTGCACTTGTTTTTTCACTTTCCTTATGTTAACAAATAGTGTGATCCTACAGTTATCCATATATATAAAACTTGTTTCTTTGCAAACATTATTATCTTATGTGATTGATGTTTATTCTCTTATCCATTGCATTATGTTTACTCCTTATGAATACCTATGCATGAATCTCTTTTTTCCCTTATGTACCCACTTTTTGATCTTGCCAAGTGGGGAGAGATTGTGAAAGGGATAAAATAATGAAAAAAATAACTTGAGAAAAACTATAGCATAAGTTGAGGGGGAGCAACATATTTATTGTTTTCATCAAATTCACCTTTGATTGAATGAATGATATATGTAGCAAATTTTGTCATAAGCATTCATTGAATCATATTACAATCCAACTTCACTTTCCTGCATCATTTTCACTTAAGGATCAATCTAAGTTGTCAAAATCAAAAAGGGAGAGATTGTTGGACCAAGGTAGTTAACCCTAAGTCTTGGGCCTCTTTTGATATTGACAAAGGGGATTGATTAATTATAATGATTCAATTTAGTGTTGTTTTGCAGCCTTTTTTGTTAGTCTTTTAAGTTAGAAGTTGAATAGAAATCTTAGTCTTCAAAGAATGTGAAGTAATTTCTTAATCGCGATCACAATCTAAGATTTACAACTGTGATCCATGAAAAGACTTGATTAGATAGATGAAATCGTGGAGTCATTCTCGACTGCAACTCATCTAAAGGAAGAACTCCAAAAGTGACAGACGAATTCGCGGTGTAAAGCTTGCCTCAGTCACGACCGCAAATTTTAAACTATCTCAAGATGAAATTAAGTCCACAATCACAGCTTGACAAGTGTCCTAGGTAATAGTTAGAAGTCAAAAATCGAGATGGAAACTTGTTGGTAGCGACTACAAACCCACAAGAAGAAGATGAACACTTTTGGCAGAAGAATTTGCGTCCAAAGTGCATCCTATACAAGATAAATTGCGACCACTACTTTTGAGAGCAGGTGAAAGACAACGACTATATTTTCCTAGTGAACTAATCGGAAGCTATCACATAGACTAGCCATTAGACACAAACAACATTTTCCTTATGGATTTTGGAATTCACGATTGCGAATCATGACTGTTAAGCATTTAATGCAAAAATCTATCCGGCACACTTTGATGATTTTGTACCAGTTTTATTGCAACATCTCTTTGGTGGGTAGAGGCTATAAATACCTCACCAAACATATGTAAATGTAAGAGATTTAATAACTTTATACCCAAACTCTTACAATTTTACTACTCACTCTTTTCTATTCTTTAAGTCATTATTGGGTGTGAGCATAAACACCAAGTGTAGTAGGTTATAGTGTAAGCCTGTCAAAACACTAAGAAAGGTTGTTGTGTGAGCTTGTTAAAGCACAAGTTGTAAAGGTTGTTGTGAGAGCCTCAAAACACAAGTGTATATGTTACTGTGTGAGCTTTCAAAAAACAAGTGTAAAAGTTTGGTGTAAGCTTAAAAACACCTTTAAAAGATAGTGGAATACCCAATTTCTAAGAATTGGAGAGTGGACGTAGGGTCAATTATTCACATACCACTATAAACCTTGTGTTTCCTCTCATCTCATTTATCTTCTCTTTTTTTCAATTTTAATTTTTATACACCAATTCAACCCTCTCCCCCCTCTTCCCCCGTTCTTGGTGCCTAGGGCCAACAGGGCCGAAGCCATTAACATTGCATGTTATATTGCAAATAAAGTTTTTAAAAGACCCATTCTTAATAAAACATCTTATGAGCTATGGAATGGTAGAAAATCCAAGATATCATACCTTAGAGTATTTGGATGTAAGTGCTATATTTTGAACACCAAGGACAATCTTGGGAAATTTGATTCAAAAACCATCAAAGATATCTTCTTGGCATATTCCACCTCAAGTAAAGCATATAGAGTCTTTAACAAAAGTTCAATGGTAGTTGATGAGTCTATGAATATTGTTTTTGATGAATCTATTAAACTTGATCTTAGGAAAAGTATTTTTATTGATGATCTTATAGGTGACTTTGAGAAGTTGGAATTGAAAATTTCTACAAGAAAAGAAGATAAAGAATAAGGTGATTCATCAAGAGTAGATAAAGACCAACATCATCAATAATAAGTAGAGCCAAGCCAAGATTTACCCAAGGATTGGAGATTTTCTAAGAATCACCCTAAGGACTTGATCATTGGTGATACATCTAAGGGTGTAAGTATTAGATCTCAACTTAATCTTTTAGATAACAATCTTGCATTTGTTTCTCAACTTGAGCCAAAATCAATTGATGAGGCTCTTGATGATGAGAGTTAAGTACTTACTATGTAAGAGAAACTCAACCAATTTGAGAGAAACAAGGTATGAGAACTTGTCCCTAGGCCTAAAAAACACCCAATTATAGGTTGTAAGTGGGTGTTTAGGAATAATTTAGATGAGTAAGGTTTCATTACTAGAAACAAAGCTAAATTTGTTGCTAAGGGATACAACCAAGAGGAAGGCATAGATTATGATGTAACCTTTGCCCCCATAGCAAGATTAGAGGCCATTAGGATTCTTTTAGTCTTTGCATGTCATATGAATTTTAAACTTTTTCAAATGGATGTGAAAAGTGAATTTTGAATGGTATCATTAAGGAGGAAGTCTATGTTGAACAACCTCCTGGTTTTGAGTCACATTGTTTTCCAAACCATGTTTTTAAGTTGAACAAAGCCTTATATGGTTTGAAACAAGCTGCAAGAGTTTGGTATGAAAGACTTAGTTCATTTCTCTTAAAAAATGATTTTGAAAAAGGAAAGGTAAATACTATACTTTTTGTTAAAAAGTACAAACATGACACATTAATTGTTCAAATCTATATTGATGATATCATTTTTAATACTACTAATGAATCTCTTTGTGAGGATTTTAATAAGTGTATGACTAGGGAATTTGAAATGAGCATGATGGGAGAGCTTAAGTTCTTTCTCGGTCTACAAATCAAGCAATCCAAGGAAGGGATCTTC
Organism: Omphalea diandra; assembly: GCA_949677035.1. Classification (NCBI taxonomy): domain Eukaryota; kingdom Viridiplantae; phylum Streptophyta; class Magnoliopsida; order Malpighiales; family Euphorbiaceae; genus Omphalea; species Omphalea diandra. Next base: position 12,827 of record CATIWR010374394.1, read on the forward strand.
ATCAACCAAGCTAAATACACAAGGGAGATACTCAAGAAATTTGGCATGGATGGCTGTAAGGCAATTAAAACCCAATGAGTGGTACCATCAAGCTAGATAAGGATGAATCGAGCAAAATGGTAGATGAAAAGAGATATCGAGGTATGATCGAATCTCTACTTTATCTTAATGCTTCTAAGCTAGATATCATGTTTAGTGTTTATATATGTGCTAGGTTCCAATCCTTTCCTAAAGAGTCTTGTTTGAATGTTATTAAGAGGATTTTTAAATATTTACATGACACAATTCACTTAGGGTTATGATATCTTAGGGATTCCTCTTTTAGTCTCGTAGGATATTCGGATGCGGATTATGCAGGTAACCTATTAGATAGAAAAAGCACTTTAAGGACTTGCCAATTTATAAGTGAATGCCTAGTTTCTTGGTTTAGTAAAAAACAAGTGGTAGTTGCCTTATCCACCGCAGAAGCTGAATATGTTGTTATGGCTTATTGTTGCACCCAAGTCCTTTGAATGAAACAACAATTGAAGGATTTTGACAAAGTGATTTATCACATTCCTATTAAATGTGATAACATCAGTGTTATTAATCTCTCTAAGAATCCTATCCAACAGTCTAGGACCAAACACATAGATATTAGACATCATTTTCTTAGAGATCATATTCAAAAGGGTGATGTTGTGTTAGAATTTATTTACACAAATTATCAACTTGTAGACATTTTCACTAACCTTTAAATGAAGAAAGAATGAACTTCATTAAGAGAGAATTGGAAATGCTTGATGGATGCTCCCTAAAGTGAAAATTTTTGATCTTATGTATGATATTGCTATATGTATTGATATTTGTTGATTTGTAATATTTGTGTTTGATATAGTAAAGTGGATCATAATTTTTTCAAAATTCAACTATTTTAAAGTGGATCACAATTTTTTCAAAATTCAACTATTTTTCCTTGCCGACTCATAATTCGCAGTCGTATCTTTCCTTCACAGTTGCAAATTATAAGTCAATTTTGCCCTGCTATCAAACGTCAATTCGTGATCGCGAAATTTCTGCTTCACTGCGAATTTTGGTCAAATTTTTAAAATTTTGACCTTTAAGGCTCGTATTCCCGAGGAAAATTTGTCTGTTACTCACATTTTCCAGAATTTACGATCGCGACTCATGATTTTACAGACACAAATTAGAGTAACCGCCTAGACATTTAAGTGATTTGACTGCTAACCGTTTCCAACTCTTCATTAATTCATTTCTAGCCATTTATACATCTCTTCAATGACTATAAATACCCCCTTCAACAGTGACATCTTTACTTCTATTCCAAACATCTCTCTCTCACTCTTTCCCTCTCTCTCTCTCTCTCTCTCTCTCTCTCTCAAAGCAATCAAATTCTCCCAATCTCTCATCTATTGCAATGGCTTTAAAGAAGATCTCCATAGAAGACAAAGGAAAGGGAGTGGAAAGATACAAAGGAAGAGATGGAAAGAAACAAAGCCAATTCCTTTAAGATCATCCTCCCAAATAAGATACCCTCAACCTCTCTGCTGGAAACCTTGGGTCTCAGTGCAGAAATTAGAGTTTTCCTCTCCAATCTTGGCTAGAACGAGTTCATCTTTCGAGATGAACCTGATTACGAAGAGGTTGTGTGAGAGTTCATGTGCACTGTCCATCTTAGTCGCAAAGCTGAATCTCCCATAAGTCAATACGGGTTAGTGTTTTGGGCCTTTGGCAACCCTTTTTACATTACTTTCAACTAACTATCTTCTCTTTTTAATCTTTAAGTCGGAGAAAACATCCCCTTCATAATCTCCTCACTTGATGTTATTTATTTAGATTTTTGGTCGAAAATTTTAATTGAAACCAAAGACGACCCTCGCTCCTCTTTGGCCAAACACATCAAATCCCTACCATTTTGGATACTCCACCGTTACATCACCTTTTCTATAAATGCAAGAGGTGATGGTAACGAGAAAGTGTCCAAAAAAGACTTGGTATTTCTTTTCTACCTTGTCAAAAATAAACTAATCCAAACTGGTCGATACCTTATGGATCAATTGATTCACATGAGTACTAAAACTAAGAGCCAATTTTTGCTACCTTCACATATCATAGCCATTTACTGATTTGTAGGAGCACTTGATGAGAAAAATGAGAAATTCCTCACCAAGAAACTTCTACCTTCACAAAACTTTCTAGATATCACCTACCTTATCAAGGCCAAGGCTATTCATCCGGACACCTATGCGTATACCCTAGGTGCAGTTGGAGCAAAGAAAATGGAGACTTCATAAGCTTCTAAAAGGAATAGACTAGCTATTGAAGAAGGAGCTCCATCTATCCCTTCTCAACCTAAGCCTAAGGCTAAACTCTCACTTGTAACCATCAACAACAAGCTTGACAAATTGATGAGGATGATTAAAAGGAGACTTCTGTTCATATCTCATCTTCATAGTGATATGGTTGATTTGCAAGAAAAGTTGGGAGTCCCCCCTTGCCATCTTCCGAACTTAACAGAGTTTGAAGACACTCATGAAGAAGAAGACAATGATGAAGTGGAGGATGAAGATGAGGCTGAAGGTGAAGATTTGGGTAGAGATAAAGATATTTCTGGAGATGATTCTCCTACTTTTTAGATTAAGGATCTTTTATACTTTCTTTATGTTTTCACTTGCAAAAAATGTGATCGCACACACCTTATTTCCAAGTTTATATATATATATATATATATATATATATATATATATATATATATATATATATAACAGTTGTTTCTTTGCAATTCATTATCCTATGTGATTGATGAACTTTATCTTTATGTTTTGCGTTCTTATTTTGCTTCTTATATACACTTATGCTTGTTTTCTTTTTTCCTTATGCACCCTCTTTTTGATCCTGCCAAAAGGGGAGAGATAGTAAGAATCTAAGTTTAAGGGGAAGAAAATAATAACTTACAAATTATAGCATAAGTTGAAGGGGAGCATCATACCTTCATACTTAAGATTTTTTAATGATTGAATGTCATGCTTAGGAAATTTTTACCTTAAGTATTATTCGTTGAAATTTTACCTTAACTTCACTCCAACTTAATATTTTTGCATTATTTTCCCTTTGGATCAATCTAAGTTGTCAAAATCAAAAGAGGGAGATTGTTGGACTAGAATGGTTAATCCTAAGTCTTAAACCTCTTTTGATCTTGACAAAGGAGATTGATCAATTTTAATATTTTAATTAAGTGTTGTTTTGCAGTTTTTAGATAGTCTATAAATTTGAAGTTGGATGAAGTCCATAATCTCTAAAGAAAGCAAAGTGTCACCTAATTCGCAACCACAACTTCATAAATTACGACTGCGAACTAGACTAAGCCAGGTTAACAAATTGGACAGACGAATTTGCGAGCCACTTATCTGCTCGAACAACTCAAAGAAAGGAGAGCCAAAGTCGCAGATGAATTCGCAGTGTGTGTCACGCCTCAATAGCGACTGCAAATTTCAAAGTAACTCAAGAGGGAATCAAGTCTACAACCACAACATGACAAGTGTCCTAGGTGACTGTTGGAAGATAAAAATCGTGATGGCAACTTGTGGGTAGCGACTGCGAATCATGAAGAAGAAGATGAACATTTTGATAGATGAATTTGTGTCCTAAGTCGCGGCCTGTATAAGAAAAATGGCGACCGCTACTTTTGTGAGCATGTGAAAGGCAGCGACTATATTTTCCTGGTGAACTAATGATAAGATGACACGTGGACTAGCAGTTAGATACAAACGAGGATTTTCACCGCATTTTTGGGCTCCCGTATGGAAAATTGGAAATTTGCGATCGCGAAAGAGTAGTAGCGACTGCAAATGAAGCCTGACAAGCATTTAATGAAAAATCTGTCCAACATAGTTTGGAGATTTACTACCAGTCTTATTGCAGCGTCTCTTTGGTGGGTAGATGCTATAAATACCTCACCAAACAGATGTAAATGCAAGATAATTCATTAATTTGTAACCCAAACTCTTGCAATTTTGCTACTCAATCTTTTCTCTTCTTTAGGTGATTCTTTGGTGTGAGCATAAACAACATTTGTAAAGGTTGTAGTGTGAGCCTGTAAAAACACTAAAAGAGGTTGTTGTGTGAGCCTTAAAAACACAAGTGTAAAGGTTGCTATGTGAGCCTTGAAAACACAAGTGTAAAAGTTTGATGTGAGCTTAGAAACACCATTCGAAGATAGTGGAACACCCAATTGCTGAGAATTGGAGAGTGGACGTAGGGTCGATTATACCCGAACCACTATAAGTATTGTGTCTCTCTTCTACTCAATTTTCTTTCTTACTTTCCTATTTTAATTTTTATACACCAATTCAACCCCCCTTTCTTGATGCCTAGGGCCAACAAGGGAGATTGAAACCCAAGATCTAACTGTCTTAAAATTATAAACACTACTCGCAGGTTAAGCTACATGTGTAAATTGTATTAATTTCTCCCACCAATATATTTGAAAACACATCTTCAACAGATTTAAATGGTTAGATTACAAATTTGGTATATGAACTTTTTAATTTTTTTTTATTTTGGTGTTTAGATAATTTTTTTTATTTAATCTAATATCTGAATTGATAAATTTATTTTTAATGTGGTGTTTTCTCTAATCTAAATGGGTAAAATCTATAACTTTGTTGCATCCATCTAATTTGGTACCAAATTTTATGTATTATTTAAACTAATTATGTATTTAAAATTTTTATACATAATTTTTTCACTTTAAATATAAAATTTATTCATTTTTTGTTTACTTTTTGTATATATTTTGAGCAAATTCTACAATGATATAAACATAATTTGAATTTGAAAATGAACTAATTTTGCATTTAAAGTTAAGAAATTATATACTCATACATAATTACTTGAAATAATATATAGAATCTCATACCAGGTTAGATAAATTTCCACGTAGCAACTAATGATCATTTAGATTGGAGAAAAATAGTATATTAAAAATGATTTTACCAGTTCAAACACTTGATTGAATAAAAAAAATGTTTAAGCACCAAAATAGAAAATTTTAAAAAGTTCAAACACTAAATTTATAATTTTCCTAATTTAAATTAAGGAGAAACTTTTAGATAGTGTGAATGACTCAATTTTCGCAGTTGTGCTTGAACGAATGAAATCTTACTTGTGACTCCATCCTTTTATCGATCAATGAGAGATTGAGAGAACATGGGTCTTTATACTGGTAATGACCCCAAGGTATGGTGTGTGTTTGGAGCAATGAAGGATCCTTTGAAGTCTTTCGTGACTTTAAAGCCTTAAATCCAAAATAATGGTAATTAGGGGACCAAGTGCAGGATGATATGTTGGTACTATCCCTAGAAACTGTGGAGTTGCCACCTGCCTTTGATTGAGACAAGAGTTTAGAAAAGGCAAAATTTGAACCTAATCTAAATCAATTAGAATTCTTATTTCATTTTCACCTCGTTAGAGATCGGGTTCAAAAATTGGGTATGGCTGCATCCATTCATTCACATCATGTATAATCATATAGGATGAGAATTAAGGCTAAGTTCATGGCCTAACTCAAGTAATAACACCTACACCCTAAGGAAGAAATAAAGTTAGTGATCAAATGATAATAAAAACTAAATGAGAAGCAAATAAAATCTCTAAGAACCATCTTACCACATCTCTAAAGTCAAAGTCCCTAAATTTACATCTAGTGTCTATGGTAACACATCGTAACATCACCAAATCAGCAAACAAATAGAAAATAAGTATATGAATCATGAACATATGGAGAAGTAAACATGCAATGCAAGGCAATTGGAGAATGTCGGATGGCCTAAGGTAAGACTCATCATAAGAGGGATCCTAGGATTGGTGAATCCTCACCCTATGTAGCTTTAAAAGTGCATGGCATCCATATGTACCACTAACCATGTAAGGTTAGCATACAACATAAAAATATAGGAGACTAAAGGCCAAAACATTATTCACATGTTCTAAATATAAACATAATGATAAAAGAGACTATCAAAGTCATTAAAACCTTAGGTTCCTCACTTGATCATTGTACTAAATGATCAAAACCATTAATTAATCACAAATAAAGGAACATGAATTATTATATGCAAAAGGAGTTGTGAAATCACTTAAATATCACCCTTAATTTCAATTTTTTTATATGAATAAGGATCGTAGGATGTTTAATGCCCCTTGTTTTGCTGCTGGAACATTAAAAAATCATAGAAAGAAGGGTTTGAAGAAGGTGAAATCCAAGTGGAAAAAAAAAAATCATCATTCTGCAAAATTGACTACTAGGCAAACTAGACTGTACAACCCAGGCAGAGGGTTGTACAACCTATAGACAAGGTTTTACAACCTCTATTTTTTTGGGTTTTGAAAACAGAGAAAAAAAAAAAAAGGAAAAAAAGAGTGATTCTTGGATGCCTTTGTGTATTTTTGCACCCTCAGAGGCTCATAAGTTTCATATTCTCCTCTAAAATGCTTAGGGAATGCACAAAATAAAAAGATTAAATCTAATTTTATCTTGGAGTGAGTTGGGATGAGTTAGGGTTTAGGGTTTCTATGTTTAATAGGTAATTTTAGTAAAGTAACCTTAGGGTTTTTAAGCCTCCTCTCTCTCTTCAAATGAGAGGCTATTTATAGGTGTTGGGTGAGTGCACAATTCCAAAAGTGATTCTGGTTGCACTGTTGATGTGTCCAATTATAAAGAGGGAGATGAATCTCCTGAAATTAACGTTTGCACATGGGTTGTACAGCCAAACATAGGCTGCACATCCATCTATAAGGGTTGTACAACCCTAAGGTTTAAGGAGGGGACCATTTCTAGGAGCTTTTTGAGGCTTGGATTTTAACGTGGGTTGTACAATCCTATGCATGGTTGTACAATCTTGATTTATGGATTGTACAACCATGCTTAATGGGTTGTACAACTCATTAATCTTTTGGGCTTGGTCTAGGTTTGGTCTTAGGTTGGGTCTTAGATTTGGTATGAGATTTCTCCAAGATATTCTAAGGCATTTCATTTTTTCTTATGTAATCCTCTTTTGCATTTTGGGAAATAGATTTAGTGATTTTCGTCACCGGCCTTTGCATCTAGAGGCCCAAAAATCTAATTTTTTATAGATAATTTATTAGGTCATTTGTGGATTAATCATCAATGGCTTTTTTTTTTTTATATATATATATATAAATCAACTATAATCATTAATTTTTTGTTATAAAATAATTATTATTAATAATTAATGATGACAAATTTTTTTAAGTCTTATTTATTTTTTTATTATTACATCATATTTGACAAAGCAATATATCACAAATCATATATTATTCAAAAATTATCAAAGACTATAAGACAACTTGTTATAAATAATAGATGAGAATAACTTTTTAGATCTTTTTTATTTTTTATTGATGACACCTTTTTTTTTTACACTAATAAATCAAAATATTATATATTATCAAAAATATTATTAAAAATTATAGACAGCTTAGGATTAGCATATTAATCTTTCAAAATCTAAAATTAATTTCAGTCAGAATTGCAAAAGTGATGTCCATTGCAGAATTTATAGTAATTAAGTGTGGCAGGGTGGAATACCGTCACAAATATTTTGGATTTCTAACTATCATTGTTCATTTCAAAAAGACCATATTTAATCACCTACTATATTGCTAAAAAGCTCAATAGGTAAAAGTAAAGGTGTGCAACCAGTTAATCAAATCAAATGTAGTCAATTGAAAAAATTAAAAATAAAATTTGAAAAATTCAAACAGAATCGATTGAGTTAGATATAGGAATTGAATCAAATTGAACTTATATAATTTGATTCGATTGTAGCTCAGTTCAACTTAAATCAAACTTTAAGTTTTTAAATATTTTAATTTAAACAATAGTGTTTATAATATATTTTTAATATAAATAATAAGTTTAAAAGATTTTTATGTATTTTTATTGTACATAATAAATTTAAATAGTTTTGAACTATTTTTATTTGATTTAATATATATTTAAATTATTTTAGTTTTATTTAAAATTAGTTTTGTTCGATTTGATTGAAATTTTTACAGAAAAACAAAACTAAATCACGCTCACTAAATTTTTTTAAAAAGGACCAGACTGAAAAAATTAAATTGACTTAGTTTAATTGATTTTCCAATTTAAAAATTTTGCCCATCTTAAAAGGAAGGAGAATAGTCTTTCTAAAGCTAGAAACGAAAATCTCATTAAACTCGTAACCCAGTCCATCTCGTACATATGATGAGTTGCTTCATTTTTCGTCAAGAACTGTATAATCGTATTCGCTCATTAATATCCAAATTTTGATGAGAAAGTAAGTAAGCCAGACAAGATGCATATTTCACAGCGTAGCACAAGGCAAAAGAGGGACTGATGCATAAATTGCCCCCTTATAATCCTCGTGATTGATCACTTTGTTATCATAGTTCTAATTCTAATCAATTGAGTAATCAATATTTTATTTGTGATTTATTGAATGCTCATTTGACAAATAAACTAAGTGTGAAATTCATGTGCATATTTCTAAATGTTTACTCTTAATTTGATCAAAATACCTGACATTTACAGTACTGAAACAAAAATATTAGGAGTAAGCATTTGGTTAGTTTGAATCAAATTGAATCGAAAAATATAAACAAAATAAATTGAAATATTCTTAAAGACTAACTAAAATATCTATAAAATTGAATCAAATAAAAAAAAATTTTGATTTAATTTTATCTTTTTAATTTAGTTTAATTCTATTTTTACTTGATTTTACAAACATCAACACAATCAAATGCCTAAAAAATCCATACATTAAACAAGAACTTATAAATTATGAGAAAAAAAATTAATAAATGATACATAGCACGAAATTTAACAATACAATAAAATAAATTAACTTTAAATTATTTATTGCAAATATCAATTTAACGACAAAAATTCCATGTATCCATGTTGATGCCACATTTCAACCTAGTAGTAGTGGACTATAGGAATGTTTTGAGGAAAATTGGCATGGTGGAGATGATGTATTCTGATGGAACAACACTTAATGCAAAAGTAAAAGAAAACAATAAGTTTGGATGCCAAGATACTTATGAACCTGTGAACGCATCAAAAGAAGGTCCTTCCGAGTTCTTCGGATTCACAACCACATCAGTTCAAGATAATGGGCTATAGTTCTTGGCTAGTACATGGCCAATCCTTATCCTTATGAAGATTGGTGGCTACAATCGACTATGTTCGTTTAGTTAAAAAAAAAAAAAAAAAAGAAGTGGAAAAATAAAAAGGAAACAAGAAGAAGAAGAATAAGATGGAGAAGTGGTGAATGATGACTCATGTAGGTAAGGTAGAGATGTAGAGCTTTTTTGTTTTAAAGTGAAAACATAAATGCCCTTAAGGGCATTATAAATTATAAAAATTTAGTAATATTATGATTTGATTTATTCGGTTCTCATCTATACAAATCAAACTAAAAATTGAAAATCAAAAATTCAAAATTAACAATAAAACTAATCAAGTTTAAAAAAGTAACTGAATCAAATTGATCAATTTAGTTCGATTTTGCTTATCCTTATATAACAATAAGACTGACATCAATAATAAGAACAATCTCCTTTCCTCACACTATTAGCCATCATCATTGCTCAATTAATATTCGAGGCATCAATAGGCAAAATATTAAAAATTATTCTCTAAAAATTCTTGCTTTTTGGCTTCTTTCTTTTGGGTTCTAGTACATAATTACGTGGCAAATCAAGTCTTGCATCACTATTATTGAGCCATAGTGAGACTTGATACAAATCCCACTACATGAACTAGAATAGCACCAACCAAGACAAAAATTACATATAAAAAAAATTGCTAGATAAAGCAAACCTAGAAGTTTGCTACATAAAGTAAACCAAGAAAATTGCTCTTCTCATAAAAGTTTATCACACATCCATTGTGGGAGGCATTCTAGTTCTTTAATTGAACAAGTTGTACATATATTGATTTTAATAATTCCCATCCTTACTATGATTCTCTAAATAAAAAATATTTAATTTGTCTAGTCTTTATGCTCCTCGACATCATTGCTCTAAAGTCTATGCCAAATTTTTCTCCCACCTTCATAATCGGTGCAATCTTGATTTTCTTTGCCTCTTGCTTTCTCATAGTCATTGTACTTATCTTCAACCATGGGTTGATTGCTTCATATTGACTATCACTCTTGCTTCACCACTTACTACCACTCTCAACATACTGATTGAATAACAAAATTAAAGATACAAATTGATTGATTTAAAGGAAATAAGAAAAAGAATAGATGGTGTTTTGATCTTTTTACAATATGAGGTATTCTTTTACTTGACTTATAACATGTTATGTACATGTGTTATTGCTAACATTTGTAATTTGTATTTAATTGGTTATAAATAAAAGTGTAATGATTTAATAGATTCAAATTAAAAAAAATTAAGTATTAAATGGATCAAAATTAAATATAAGATGTTAAACTAACCTTCAACGAAAAGTTTGAAGGACAAACTATATTTTTGGCCTAAAAATGAGGGCATGTTTGAAGTGAAATACACTAAAGCTTTTAACCTCATCATATGTGTAATCGGTGGAGTATGGTATTTTGTATGCAAGTTTTGTTCTTAGCCCAGTCACATTGAGGGTTAAGATAGGGAGATCCATTGTCCCCTTACTTATTCACAATATGCATAAAGGGCTTAAGCTATTTATTGAAAATGAAGTAAGAGATTGGGGGGCTCCATTATTGTAGAATCTCTCCCAAGTCTCCTTCAATCAATCATCTATTCTTTACCAATGACTATTACTTATTTTTTTCATCTATAGATGGGGAGAGTATGGTGAAAAATCTGTACAACATTTGTACAAGCTTGCATTGGGTCAACTGGTGAATTTCAACAAATCTTAGCCACGTTCAATGTGAATATGGTATCATATGTAATTTGTCAATGACTAGAGTAATAGGTGTGGTTGATTAGGTTTAGTACCTTGGGGCCCTCACTTATTAGGAGAAATAAGGATGGAATTTTTAGTTTTATCAAGGATCGTGTTTGGTAGAAACTTCAATATTGGTGTTCAAAGTCATTATCCAGAGCAGAGAATGAGGTTTTTTTTAAAAAAATAATAGCCCAATTGATCCCTAACTTTATCATTAAGGTGTTTCATATTCCCAATAAACTATGTTTATTTTTTATAGAGTCAAAAAAGTGATGACCATAATGGTTTTGAATGGATGGCATGGGATTATCTTTGTTTGCCTAAGAAATTTTGTGAGTTAGGGTTTAAAAGACTTAGGGAGTTCAATCTTGCTATACTTTGAAAGTAAGCTATTGGCCCTTAAGCACCAAAAAAGGGGTTGAATTGGTGAAAAATTTTAAAAATTGGAGGGAAGGTATTGAAACATGAAAATAAAAGAAGCATGAGAAGAGTTAGAGACATTAGATTTTATAGTGATTCAAGTGTTAACAAACCTTATGTTCACTCTGCATTTCTTTACAATTGGTATTCTACTAACACTAGATGGTGTTTCTAAGCTTACATCAAACTTTTACACTTTATGTTTTATGGCTCACTCACAACCTTACAACTTATGTTTCAAGGCTCGCATAAAAACCTCTCAAGTGTTTTTCCAAAGGCTCACACTTAACCTATTTAAGAGTTTTACAATTAGGCTAACTCTCAAACCTAATAACAATGGTGTTTAATGCTCACAACCAACAATACCAACTCACAAACAAGAATTAAAGGTTGAGAAATAAAATTGCAAGAATTTGGTTTTATATTCAATGTTATTCTCTTTGATTCATGTTTATTTGGTAGAGTTATAAGAAACAACCACCAAAGAGACGTTACAAAAAAACTATGTTTAAATCTCCAGGTTGTGACAGGAAGATCTTACATTAAATGTCTGTCAGACTGAGTTCGCAGTTGTGATTGGACATTCGTGGTCTTCTGTTTTTACGCTAAAATTGCTGAAATCGCGGTAGAGAACCTCGTTTGTATCTAATAGCTAGTCCATGTGGTATGCTAGCATTGGTCTTCCAAGAAAATTAGTTGTTATGTTCTTCAAGCTAGATAAAAATCATGGTCACAAAATATTTTTCTCTAGGACACAACTATCACTGTGAATCCTTCTATTTGACAAAGGAATGTAGCTCAATCAAATTGGGATCTTAACCACTATATTACCCTAATGACTTTTGATAAGCCAATGGCTTTATGAAACACTTCGAATGTTCTGGTTATGGACTTGATTCCTTTTAGGAAAATCCAAAAGTCACAGTCATGAACAAAGACGTGACTCCTACAGCGAATCTGTTTGTCATAACTTTATAAACTCCTTAGCAAGATAGTGGTTATTATTTTCACCATGAATCCATTTATACCATCTTCTTTCATTCTTCTTGCAAGATAATAATAATGAATTTGAAGTTTGCTCTTGTGAATTAGAGTGTTTTTCACAACAAACTTGAGATTTAGACTCCTATTCAACTTCTAATGCAAAACCTATCTAAAAATCTCCTAAAACAACTTTTAAAAATGATGTTAGAATGTATTAATCTACATTGACAAGATTAAAATAGAGTTTTGACTTAGGTCTGACTAATCTAATCCAATAATCTCCCTTTTTGATTTTGACAACTTAGATTTATTTGTAATGGATAAATAATGCATAAGTGCAAAATTGAAATGGTTAACAATGTTTAACAACTTAAACTTATTAAGATACCAATTTAAACTTGAAATGCAATTAAACTAATTGAAATTGCTCCCCCTTAATTTACAATCCCCTTTAAGTATAACAAGCAAGTTCACTATTTCTCTCCCCCTTTGTTAAGATCAATAAAAAAGAGAACAAGATAATTATAGGAATAAGTATAAAGTGATGCAAATAAAAAACAACCATATATCAAGAACAACTATAGAAGGACCAAAAGCTTAAAATTTTATTGATATCAAAACAAAAAACATAAACTCAATTTAAATAGTAAATAACAAAAACTTATAGGATCATAATTTACGCCAAAAGATAAAAAGAACAAAAAAAGAAAAAGAACTACAAGCTAAGTAAGAAAAACTAGAGGAGTGGAGCGATGTCATCATCATCAAAATCTCCAACTTCTGCACCTCCTCCTCCTTCTTATGCCTAATCTCCTTCTTCCACTCTTTGGTCTACCTCTTCATCTAAAGTATCCTCTTATTCTTCAACGTATGAGAGATGACAAAGTGTTGCACCCACCTTCTCTTGAAGGTCCACTAGGTCACTGTAAAGGTGGGAAAGAATAAGAAATTTCCTTTTAATCATGCTTATCACCTTGTCCAACTTCTTATTGATGGAAGAAAGAGAGATGACATAAGTTTTAGGTTTAGCTTTAGGCTTAGGAGATGGAATTGGTTGGGCAGTTTCCTATATCATAAGCCTCTTTCTTTTTGAAGCATGAGTGGTTTCTTGCTTCTTTGCCCCAAGAGACCCTAAGGTATATACATAGGTATATGGATGGATTTTCTTAGCATTAATCAAATAGGGCAAGTCAAAGAAGTTTTGGGAGGGTAAGTATTTTTTGGTGAAGAATTTCTCATTTTCCTCATTTAGGGCTCCCACAAAATGATATATGGTTGTGACATGAGAATAGAGGAGAAATTGGCTTTTAGGCTTTGTACTCATATGAACTAATTAATCCATAAGGTATCAGCCTATTTGACTTGGCTTATTTTTTGTTAAGAAAAACAAAAATGCTAGGTCTTTCTAGGATACTTTTTCATTCCCATCACCCCTAGCATTTATAGAGAAAGTGATGATACAGTGGATAAGCCAATTAGTAAGGGTTTTAATGTATTTGGCCAAATATGTTTTAAGGGTTTTAATGTATTTGGCTAGAGATGTTTTAGGGTCATGTTTGGTTTCAATAAAAATCTTTGACCAAAATTTAGAATAAATGACATAAAGCGCAGAGATAGTGAAATGAATGTTATCCCCCACTTGAAGGTTGAAAAGAGTAGAAAGTTAGGCAAAGGTTATAGAATAGGGTTCCCCAAAAGCCCTCAAAACCAAACTGTATGAGCCTACTTTTGATTCTGCTCTCCTGCTACATGTAACAGTGCATATAAATTCCTTGACAATCTCCTCATACCTTAGTTCATCCTTGAAGATGAATTCATTCCAACCTAGGATCGAAAGAAAGGCATGGATTTCATCCTTGATTCTAAGTGATTCAAAGAGAAAGGTATAAGGAATTTTATTAGTTTGGATGATTTTATTGGAGTTTACATTGTACCTATCTTTTCTTTTTCTTTGGTTATTCCCTTTATTAGGTGAAGGGGAGGAGGGCATAGAGGTTGGGCAATGCCCTTCCCTTTCTCTACTTTGGTTAGTTTCTTAGGTGCCATGAAGGATCAAATTTGAAAGAGTTTAGAAGGATTGAGAGAAGAGATGAATGATGGATGAAAAGAAAAGGTAAAAGTGGAATAGAAGAGTGTTAGGATAGCTTAAATATACAAAAAAATAATGAAAAATGGCAATAAAATAATAAATAATGCATTAAACGAGAAGTTATCACTGATTGACAATCAAATCAATCAATGCCTGATAGTTACAAAATTCGTGGTTGCTATTAGCTAGTTGCAACCTTTAATTATGAATTCTATGAGTAACAGATAAGATTTCCTCAAAAAATGAAAGAGTCAATGGTTAAAGAATTTGAATTTTGAAAAAATTGGCGGTGGCGGTCTAAAGTCACAACAACAAATTAGGAGTTTGACAGAAAAATGATGAGTGCCTGTAAGTAGTGATCATGAATGGATAATAGCGACCATAAATTATGTAACAAAAAGAAAACAAAAAAAAAAAAGAAAGAATTGGCCTTTATAGATGTGATCAACTTAATATAATGATGATCAATTTAAGCAAATTGGCATAGAAAAGCACATTTGCATAAATAATTAACACATCTAAAGTAATCAATATACATAATTATCAAACATATCATTCAATCAATCAAATTGACAAACACAATTAAGAAAATAAGGTGAGATCAATTTTCACCTTAGGGAGCTTCGATTAAGTATCCCTAGCTCCCTCTTAATGAAGTTCATCCTTTCTTCATTAAGGGGTTTAGTGAAAATGTCTACAAGTTAATAATTGGTGTCAATAAACCCTAACATCATATTACCATTTTGGACATGATCTCTAAGAAAATGGTGTCTAATGTCAATGTGCTTACTCCTAGAATGTTGGATGAGATTCTTTGAAAGATTTATTGCATTTGTGTTGTCACATTTGATGGGAATGTGATCAACATCTTTACCATAATCCTTGAGTTGTTGTTTCATCTAAAGAACTTATGTGTAATAATAACACATTGCTATATATTCTATTTTGACGATGGATAAGACAACTAAAACTTATTTTTTACTAAACTAAGAGACTAAACAATGAACTATGAATTGGCAAGTTTCAGAAGTACTCCTTTTATCTAATAAACTATAAGCATAATCTGTATTTGAGTATCCAAGAAGATTAAAAGATGAATTCATAGGATGCCACAATTCTAAATGTAATGTGTCATGTAAATATTTAAGAATCCTTTTAACAACATTTAAATGTGATTCCTTATGCAATGATTGGAACCTAGCACACATACAAATACTAAACATGATGTTGGGTCTATAAGTGGTAAAGTAGAGAAGAGAGCCAATCATACCTTTACACCTCTTTTCATCAATTAGCTTACCCAATTTATTTTGTCTAGTTTGATAGTTGCACTCATTGGAGTCTTTGATATCTTGTATCCATCCATACCAAACCTTTTGAGCATATCCTTTGAATACTTGGTTTGGTTGATGAAGATGCCCTCTTTTGTTTGATTGATTTGGAGACCAAGGAAAAACTTGAGCTCTCCCATCATGCTCATGTGAAATTCCCTAGTCATACACTTAGCAAATTCTTCACAAAGAGATTCATTAGTAACACTAAATATAATATCATCAACATATATTATATAATGTATGTATCTTGATTGTGCTTTTTGACAAATAAAGTTGTATCAACCTTGCCCTTTTCAAAATCATTTTGTAAAAGAAATTAATTAAGCCTTTCATACCAATCTCTTAGAGCTTATTTCAAATCAGACAAGGCTTTAGTTAATTTGAAAACATGATTTGGAAAAGTATGAGATTCAAAACCAGAAGGTTGTTTAACATAAACTTCTTTTTTAATAAGACCATTCAAAAATGCACTCTTCACATTCATTTGAAAAAGTTTAAAATTCATGTGACATGCAAATGCTAAAAGAATCCTAATAGCCTCTAATCTTACTACAAGGGCAAAGGTTTCATCATAATCAATGTCTTCCTCTCAGTTGTAATCCTTTATAACCAATCTAGTTTTATTCCCAGTAATGAACCCTTGCTTGTCTAACATATTCCTAAACACCCATGTGCAACCTATGATAGGGTGCTCCTTAAGCCTAGGAACAAGTTCCCAAACTTTGTTTGTCTCAAATTGGTTGAGTTCCTCTTGTATAGCAATCACCTAACTTTCATCATCAAGAGCCTCATCAACTAATTTTGGCACAAATTGAGAAAAAAATGCAAGATTATTGTCTAAAGCATAGAGTTTAGATATAGTACTTACTCCCTTGGATGTCTCATCAATTATTAGATCCTTTAGGTTATATTTAAAGAATCTCCAATCCTTAGGAAGATCTTGAGCTGGGTCTTCTACTTATTATGACTAAGATTCCTCAACTTCTTGTGATGACTTGTTATCTTTAAGATCAATAACCAATTTTTTTCATAGTTGAATTTAGCTTCAATTTCTCAAAGTCACTTGTAAGATTATCAATAAGAGAATATTTTTTAAGATCAAGTTTACTAGAATCATTAAACATAATATTCATGGACTCTTCAACAATCATATTACTTTTTTTGAATACCCTATAGGCATTACTAGAGGTGAAGTAGCCCAAAAAAATATGTTCATTTATTTTTAAATCAAATTTTCTAAAGTTGTCATTAGTATTAAGAATATGGCATTTGCACCCAAAAACTCTAAGGTATGAAGTCTTAGGTTTTCTACCATTCCAATGCTTATAAGAAGTTTTGTTGATAATGGATCTTTTGAAAACACGATTAGCAATATAACAAGAAGTATTGATGGCTTTGGCCCAAAAGTAATTAGGTAAAAAAATACTCAGTGAGCATGGTTCTAGCCATCTTTACTGATGTCTTATTTTTCCTCTCTACAACACCATTCTATTATGGTGTTTTAGGAGTAGAAAAATTATGAGAAATCTCATTCTCTAAATAATAATTTTCAAAAGATTCATTTGAAATTTTTTTTCATAGTCGCTTCTAATAGAAGAAATGAAGTAACCTCTTTCATTTTGAACTCTTTTTGAAAAACTTTTAAAATCTTTAAAAGTGTCATTCTTATGAGCTATAAAGGGTACCCAAGTAAACCTAGGGTAATCATCAACTAGGACAAATGCATAATGCTTCCCACCTATACTAGCATTCCTAATAGGCCCAATTAAGTCCATATGAATGTGTTGAAGAGGTCTAGAGATACTTGCAACATTCTTTGCTTTGAAGGAAGTTTGATGTTGTTTTCCCATTTGGCAAGGTCCACATGTCTTGTCCTTGAAGAATTTTAGCTTGTGAAGACCTTCCACTAGCTCTCCTTTAGATAGGCTTTACAGGAGCTCCATACTAGCATGACCAAGTCTTTTATGCTAAAGCCAAACTTCACTGCTAAGAGACTTTAGACACTTGAAGGATTAGTTAGCCAAATTGTCTAAGTCAATTAAGTAGGTATTGCCTTTTCTTTCACCCTTAAAGATTACCTTCTTATCCACCAAAGTGGTAATCCAAAATTCTCTAGGGTCAAAGGTGACTTTATTATCTTTATCACATAATTGACTTATACTTAACAAATTATGTTGTAAACCTACAAAAAGAATATTGTCAATAAGTGAACAACCATTCTTACCAATTGTTCCAGTTCCAGTTACCTTACCCTTAGCATTCTTCCCAAAAGTGACATTGCCACCTTCTTTTTCTTTTATGGCTATGAATAGCTTTTTCTTACCTGTCATATGCTTTGAGCACCCACTATTAATATGTCAATCATTGTCTTCATTGGTATATGTTATACATTCCTACATAATAAAATAAATCATTTTTGTTTAGGTACCCAAGCATACTTGGCTCCCTAGGGGTTAGGTCTTTAAGGGTCCTATGATAAGGAGCTTAGACTTGTAAGTCTTTCTACTATGCATAAATTTAGTATGAGCAGGGGGCCTTCTCATACCATGGCGTTAAGAGGGTGAACATGTACATGAATCATTGGGAGTAGAAGAGAATTTTTTGTGTTTGTGTGGATGAACATGCTTCTTATCGTAGATGAGTGAATGATTAGCCTTTTTAGGCTTAAGCTTTGAGCCTTGAGGTGTCTTCCCCTTGCGCTTTGCCATATATGGCTTAGTGCTAGGGCCATTCTTTATCCCAATTAGCTCAATACTAGATGTTTGAAGTGTTGATGCTCTAATGAATGTTGTAAGAGGGGGTGTAGATGAATAGGCTCCATTGAAGCCTAGACCATGTCTTACTAAGGGAGGTCTTTGAGATACAATTAATGTATCTAAAACTTCCTTCCCTTTGAGAAACTTAGAAATATAATTTCTAAATTCAATTACCTCTTCTTTTAAGGAATCATTTTCCTTTCTCAAGGAATTTAGAAAAGATGAAGACCAAGTAAGACTCTCAAAAGACTTTTTGAGTTATTCATTTGAAATTCTCAACTCGCTTACAAACTCATTTAATGAGTTCAACTCTTTTTCTGGTTTTAAGCATTCCTTCTATAAGTTTTCATTTGTTGCTTATGTTTATCACATCTCAAAGTAAGAGCTTTAAGGAGATCATCATCTATATCATCATATGCATCATAATTATTACTAGAGTGAGGTGAAAAACTTGCCTCATTAGAAAAGTCCTCTTATGCCATGAAATAAAGATTTGCCACTTCCTCATCTTCATCCACCTCACTAGAGTTGTCATCCTAAGTGGCTTTGAAGCTTTTCTTCTTTTTGTGTCCCCTTTCTTCTTTTTCTTCTTCTTCCTCTTCAGCTTGGGGCAATCATATTTAATGTGAAATTGCTTGCTACACTCATAGTAGGCAACTTCATTTTTCTTTTCCTTGAGGTTAAGAGATGCCTTTTTGAAGTTCCTTTATCCTTCCTTCTCATTATCAGCTCTTTAGTCTTTCTGGAAAGCATGGCTAGATCCTCCTATTCCTTTTCGCTATCATCATCATCACTTGAGACAGTTTCTACCTCTTTGTCTTTGGCTGAGGATTTAAAGGTCAAGGTCTTCTTTTTTGTTTTATCATTCTTATCCCCCTTGCCCTCTTATCTTCTTCATTTCCTCATCTTTTTTCATAGCTAGCTCATAAGTAATAAGCTTATTTATGAGGACATCTGTTGGCACTTTTTCAATTTTTAGATTTGACTTTTGAATACTACACACCTTTGCACTAAACTTTTCAAAAGGTAAAGATTTGAGTATTTTGGTGTTTACCTAATGATTGGTGAGCACTCTTTCGAATTTCTTCATATTCATGATGATGGACATGAGTCTATTCATCATATCAATGATGTTTTCATTGTCTTTCATTATGAATAACTCTCATTCTATTACATACATCTCTAACTTACTAGACTTCACCAAGGTTGTGCCTTTATGATAATTCTCCCATACCTTCTAAATTTTATGGGCATTGAGGTAGTGTTATACTCTTATAATCGCCTCTCTTAACAAAGAGCTAAAAAGAATTGTCATTGCCCTTTATTCCTTCCATTTGATCTTTTGCAAGCTTCCATCTATTCCTCCTTTGGGATTAATTCTTCACTTCCATCAACCACCTTGGTAAAAGGCTTCCATTCTTTTGCAACTATATCCTAAAGAGCCATAACATTGCTGTCTAAATATATCTCCATTTTATACATCTAATGGCATAGTCGGATCCATCAAAGTATGGCTTGAGATGGGTATGGATTCCTTCTTGTGCCATTTATCTTTACTCACATAATTAAGGGTTTCAATAAGACCTTGCTCTGGTACCACTTGTTCACCCTTGACCACTAAAAAGGGAGGTTGAATTAGTGAAAAATTTTAAAAATTGGAGGTAAGGTATTAAAAGATGAAAATAGAAAAAGTAGGAGAAGAGTTAGAAACATAATATTTAATATTGGTTATAGCATTAACAAACTCTACGTTCACTCCTTGATTCTTCATAATTGGATATTCTACTAACACTAAATGGTGTTTCCAAGTTCACACAAAAATTTTACACTATTTGTTTTATGGCTCACACACAATCTTGCAACTTATGTTTCAAGGCTTACATAAACCTCTCAAGTGTTATTCTAAAGGCTCACACTTAACTTATACAAGAGTTTTACAACTAGGCTAACTCTCAAACCCAATAACAATGGTGTTTAATGGTCACACCCAATAATACCAACTCACATACAAGAATTAAAGGTTAAGAAACAAAATTACAAGAGTTTGGCTACATTCAATGTTATTCTTTTTCATTTAGATTGAGTATTTATATACAATAATCATCAAAGAAATGTTACAAACAAACTATGTCTAAATCTCCAAGTTGTGCTAGCCAGATCTTGCATTAAATGTCCATCAGATTGAGTTTGTGATCATAACTGATGGTCACGACCGCAATTTCTCTTCTTGCACTAAAATTATTGTAATCATGATAGAGACCCCATTTGTACCTAATGTTAGTCCACATGGCACATTATTATTGGTCCTTTAAGAAAAATAGTCATCATGTTCTTCGAGCCAGACAAAAGTCGCAATCATGAAATATTTTTCTTTAGGACGCAACTATCACTTCGAATCCTTCTATTTGACAAAAACGAATGTAGCTCCACTAAATCATGGTATCAACCACTATGTCACCCTTACAAATTTTGATAAACCAACAACTTTCTAGGATACTTAGCATGCTTTGGTTGTGGACTTGATTTCCTCCATGCAAATCCAAAAGTTGTGGTCGTAAACATGGACGCGACTCCTACAGTGAATTTGTCTATCATAACTTTATAAAGTCCATGGCAAGATAGCGATTGCAATTTTCATCTCAATCCATCTGTAACATCTTCTTCTATTATTCTTATAGGATAGTGGTCACAAATTTGAAGTTCGCTTTGGCGAATTAGAGTGCTTTTTAGAAAACTTGAGATTTAGACTCCCATTCAACTTCTAATGCAATCCTATCTAACAATCTATAAAAATGACACTTAAAAATCACCTTAAAACATATCAATCTACACTGTCAAGATCAAAAGAAAGTTTTGATTTAGATTTGACTAACCTAGTCCATCATAAGCTTAGCATTTACTTATGGGGGAAGAGTTCCCAATGTTCAAGTTATTTCTTTCAACTATGGGATATGATCTAATCTCACTTAAGATCTTTCTTATTTCAAGTGGTCTTTTATATCCCACCTTTAACAAGTGTCACACTTGCTAAAGACCACAAGAGAATGGTTATGAAAGTAATATAGTGTATAAAGATGTGTGCAAATATCATCCCGTACCGATAAGGTCTATAAGTATTAAAATTTCTATTTTTATCTTAAAAATTAATACTTGAGATATGATTTAAACTACTGTTGTAAAGAAAATAAACTAAACTAACAATTCAATGGAAAAATGACAAAAGTAATCAAGAAAGAAAACCTTATGATAAAACACCCGGGGCACTTGATCTTACTAATGGAAAATCATGAAATCATTAATCACTCAATATTATATTATATTAAGGGTTGCAGATATTGATTGTCTGTATGATGATTAAGTCCTCTCTCTCTAGTAGTCTCGTAACTTTGTAATCATATTTCATAAAACCATCTCTCAATTTGAACCACAAATATGTCACTCATTTTGATTTAGCAATCCTTTAAATAATAGCAATAGGTTACCTGAGTATCTTTGCTCATCAATTAACCTAACAGAGTGATTCTATATATATTTCAATTTACAATCGCTTGATATATTAATGAAACACAATTCGTATAATTTTTTGCCAAGCAATAACAAACATTAGGCTCAAGAATCATTCACTTGCAAAAGAAAAAAAATTCTAATATAGTAGTTAAAATCATCAATCAATCAATATCCATGACTACATCAAGGTCCTAGATTAGAGGTCTAGCCTAACATACTAATAAAACAAGGTAAATCCAAAAGTAATAATATCATCTTTAACAAAAGAAATAAAAACAAGAGAATGAAACATGAAATCTCCCAATTAGCTTAATGAATCTTCTCTTCTTCTTCTTCCTTGATCAAATGATCTCTAACATTCTTACACTTAATCTTGCATTGTAGCTTATTTCTCCCATAAAATCTCCCAATTAGCTTGATGAATCTTCTCTTTTTCTTATTCCTTGATCAAATGATCTCTATCACTATTACACTTAATCTTGTATTGTAACTTATTTCTCCTTATTTTCTTCCTTAAATAATGCCTCTTTTAAGGGTTTTAAAGGTTATTTTTTGTCCTTTTCTTTTCTATAAGTAAAACCATAAGTGTTGGCTTCAAATACTTCTTTTAAAGATATAAAACATAGCTTCTAAATCACTAATGTTATAGTTATGATAAGAGTCACAGGGGCGATAACCCAATGTAGCATACAAGAGTCACAATTGTAAGCATGATAGCACCCATTCATTCTTTACTTATCCAAATATCCAACTTGATTCCTAAAGTTATCATTTTTGCCTATTTTGATCCTAATTCATTCTAAACATGCTAAAACACTTACAAAGCATCCAAATGCAAGAAAATGACATAAATTAACTTAAAATGACTCAATTTAAACATTGATTAACATTAAATCAAGCTAAAAAATCATCAAATAGTTATGAATAAATTAAGCCTAACAAATTCTCCCACACTTGAACTATTACTTATCCCAAAGTAATAGAGAATAAATAACCAAAATTTGTTTATAACTTTAACAATATCTATAACCTCATCATGCTTACAATGATAATCACTTAAGTACTACAATTAATGTAATCAACCAGACCTTACTTAAGAAAATGAACTTAGGTTAGCTTACTAACTTTGAAAAGCAAACTCACTCATTTATGGAAAATTAGAGACAACAAGATGATATTTTACACATACATTTTAACAATCCTTCCAACTAGAACATCAATAAGCATAATCATGTTATAAAACAAATTAGAACACCATTGCCTTCATTAATTAGTAATGAGAAGAATAGCTTTAAACACATAAGATTTTTAGGATTCATATTTTCTTTTAAGCACATGACTTTTCTATTTTCTTTCTTTTTTCTATTTTTTTTTCCTTTTCAAAGAGTTTATATGCCTTTTTATGCAAATACAAACATTGTAATGAATGCACCTGATTACTAAACATCTAACTTAATTTGAAATGTTTTGCATACTTATGCTTTTAGTTTGTCATTTTGTACAAAAATCGACATTAGTTATGAAGATCCTTGATTACTAAGCATCCCAAAATTAATAGAATAGCTATTTCTCTTTTTATTGAATTGATTTTGATCATTCTTAAATCATATCCCTTAAACTACTTCATCATTGTTAATTAACAAAACACACTAGTAATTAAGTTTTCATTCAAGCTTATACAATTATAACTAGCCAAATTACTTGTTTCAACATACATCAAAATATAATCTCATTGCATTCAAACTATCTTAAATACATAAATTACACTTCTCAATTTGCAATTAACTCAAGATTCATTTATCTCAAATTTATCCTTAGAATGTTAACTATTTTATAATAACTCATAGTGATTACCAAAGAAAACTTAACTAAGATATATATCTTTGCAAAGATCAATAAAAAAAAAAAAGTAATCCATTCGGCTTTGTATATAGATACAAGCATCATATAGGTCCAAGCATAAGATCATAATTCTCCTCCCTATACTTAAATATGGCATTGTCCTCAATGACATGCATTCTAAAGCATAAACGATAGAAAATGTTGTATAAAAAGAAATACTATCCTTTAATCTTAGTAGAAGGTTGATTGTATCCAAATCTCCTCATGCTTTTAGGTTACATTCTCAAACACTTGAAAAAATAATAAAAATCAAGTCAAAGAAAAACAAAACAAATACTAGCTAAAAGAAATAAGAAAATGCAAAAGAAAATCCCATTAAATTGAACTTGTACCTCATTACATTGCTCCTAGGTGCCATGCAAATCATAAACACATAATATAAGTGCACATACACCTTACAATGTAAGTAACAACTCAAACATCAAACAAAATATTAAAACATGAAAACAAATCTAATACATCACAAAGGAACATGACATCAATAATGACAAAGACTAAAGGAACATCTCTTAAACATAATGCATCAAGGTGAATCTAATGGATAAGGTAACTCAATGTTGGGCTCTCAATTTATAATCTTGGTGACTTTTTACCCTTTCCATCCTCACTAATCTAACATCCATGATATCAAGCCTTTAAAGGATTTGACTCTATGGGCCCTTTTATTGTGCACTAGGATACTCCATACATAGGACAGTGTTGAAAGGTCGTACTATAGGAATGTCTTCTTCACTCTCTTCTTCACTTTCTTCTTTATTTTCTTCTTCCCTTACCTTTTTGGGTCTTGTGAGTCTTACTGCTCCAAACTTAGATTTCACAATCCCATTCTACTCAATGTAGTAAGATTAAAAGATTATATTATAGGCAAGATTGCTCACCCAATTGAATCACACAAAAAGTATAGCTAAACTCTTAACTATATACCCTAAACCTGCCATGTATCTAGAATTTTTGGTTAAACCCATTAAGTTTTGAAAAAGATGAAGAGGGATGGAAACTTTCAACTTATTTATGCATACCATATGGGAAAGAGCTCTTGTTTGCATACCTTGATCAATTCTTACTTCCTAAAGATAGCAAAGGCCATGAATTTATGAAGAATCATCAAACAACTATCCATTATTATCTCACTTGAAGCTTAATGGTAGTTCAAATTGTCAAGTCTTAAAATACTAGACCAAAATGCATGTGCCTTAAAGTTTTCAATTGATCACTCATATGTCCTTTAATGAAACCAAAGGCATATCTCATGGTGTTTTAGTAAATGGTGTAATACTTACTAAAAAAGTCTAAAAATAAAAGACATTCATACTCATTCTCAAAGTGAATTATGAAAAAAACACTCAAGGTTGAGTCTTTTATAATATGGTAGTTGTGTGAATGCAAATTTAACTTAACCAAACCTAGCTAATAATTCTTTCATCCTATCAATGATTTCTAATTACACCAAATATGGTTCAACAAAAAACCTACATGCAAGGTACACCCTAGAGTCAAGAAAAAGGAATTTCTCATATTCATCATCATTGCAAATGAGGAAAGGAGCATTATACTTTGAAGATATGTCTCTTGGACACCTTTGGTGTTACTTTCCTATTTTTCTTGATGATGAAGCTCTTGAAGGCATCTTGAAGTGATGAAAGATTAAAAAGTATAGTGGTGGTAGTTATGGAAAAGTAAATAAACAAGGAAATAGCTAAGAGATTAACTAAAAGAGAGAGAGAGGGATAATTGATGCTTAAAAGACTCCTAAATACTCTCAAACTTTGAATGAGTATTTGAGAGAGTGTGAGTGAAATTATGGAGGAAAAAGGCTAGTCATGGAGCGAAGAGGCTAATTTTCGATTTGGAAAGATTTGAAATTCAAATTAACTAAATCCTTAAAAAAAATCTCCCTAAAATAATATATCACAAGGCTATCATAATGTATGACATGTGCCACAAACACAACAATTGAACCTCTAATTTAGAGTGCAAGTGAGCCATAAGTTGTAGCTCAAGTTACTTTATACCTCTTCTTAATCAATAATCTTGTTTATTTTCCAACACCTTTTTTCAATTAATGGTCTTTCCATCGCTTTACACATATCAAACTCCACTTGTTCATCCCTCACTCTCAAAGTTAACTTCCCTAACGTCACATTTATAAGAGCTCTCCCCATAGCTAGGAATGGTCTCCTTAGGGTGAGTGGTATCTAATAATCTTCTTTAAAGTCTAATACCATAAAATCTATTAGAAAAATAAATTTGTCCACTTAATAAGAATTTCTTCCATAATTCTCATAGGATATTTGATTTATATATTTATTAGTTGTAATGATATCCTTTTTTCCTTGAGCTCTCTTATCTTTAACTCCTTGAAAAGAGATGAAAGCATCAATTAATACTAGATCCAAGATCACAAAGAGCTTTATTAAATTTTAATTCACCAATTTCACAAGTTATAGTAAAACTCCCTAGATGTTTGACTTTTTTAGGACCTTTTTTTGCAAAATAACACTACATTCTTCTATGAAGGTTACTACTTCACACTCCACAAGCCTCTTTTTATTAAAAATTATGACTTTGAGAAATTTGACATAGGAAGGCATTTGAGCTAATGCTTCAAGGAATGGAATGTTAATGTGGATCTTATTAAAAACTTCAAGGAAGTTGGCAAAATCCTTAACTATTTTGTATCTTTTTGACTCTTAATCTTTGAGGGGATAGAATGGGAGGCACACAAGGTTAAACCATTGGTGGTAGAGGATAAGCATTTTTTTCTTTGCCTCATGTGATTCCTTTTTCTTCTCCATTTGGGTTGATTTTTCTCTTGATTGTTGCTTAGGCTCACTTTCTCAAAAAGGTTACTTTCATATGCTCTTTTGGATTAGCCTTCAAAGTAAAGGGGAAATTCCCTATTCATCTAAATGGCATAACATTTGCTAATTCTCCCACATGTACTTCTAATGCATGAATAGATGAAGAATTATGTTTACTAATTTGATCAGCTTTAGCATCTAACCTCTTCAAAGCTTCATCTTGTGTATTTATCCTCTTATTAGTTTTGACAATAAATTTCTCCATCATAACCTCTAAACTTGTTTTTTTGACTTGTTGTTATTGTGCTTAAAAACTAAGAGAGTTTATGGTCTCAAGGAATTAACCCCATTCTAAGAAATATGTGGATGATTCCCCTAACTAGGATTGTAAAAATTAGAATATGGATTATTGCCTATTTTATTATTGACATTCCCTACAAAGTTCACTTCTTTGATATTTGAAAAAGTAAATGGATTACCCATCTAGCATTCAATACTTACATGGTCACCTCCTCCTCAAATCTCATAAGAATTCATTTGCATAGTTGGAAAAGTTATGGCAATACAATTTATGGCATTGATTTGATTGGATAAGTTTACAATTTGGGCTTGCATAACTATTCATTGATCAACCTTTATAACTCCTACTACTTTCATTTGCATGGATCTTTCAGTTGGCCATTGGTAACCATTGGTTGTCATCTCCTCAAGCAATTGATAGGCCACATCTTTTGTCTTAGCCAAAAGAGCTCCACTTGCAGGTTGCATTTAATGTACTCCTCAATGAAGGGCTGAAACCATTATAGAAGGTTTGTAAGACGAGCCACTAGGATAACGGGGTGTGCAGATATTGCCCCATAAAGATAAGGTCTATAAGTTTTCAAATATGATAATTCTATTTTTATTTGGAAATGAATACTTGAGATATGATCTAAAGTACTATTGTAAAGAAAGTAAATTAAACTAACAATTAAATAACAATATGACAAAAGAAATTGAGAAAGAAAATCTTATGATAAAATACCTAGGACACTTGATCTCACCAAGGAAAATCATGAAATCTTTAGTCATTCAAAGCTATATTGGATTAAAGGTTTCTCTATGGTGATTAAGTCCCCTCTCCTGAGTAGTCACTTAACTTTTTAATCATATTTCATAGAACCTTCTCCCCATGTGAACCAAAAATACATCATTCATTTAGATCTAGCAATCCTTTAAATAATAATGATAGGTCAAGTAGGCATATTTACTCATTAATTAAGCTAAGGAGAGTGATTTTAGATATATTTTAATTTGCAATCTCTTAATCTATCAATAAAAAACAAATTATGTAATTAGTGGCTAAGAGATTGCATGCATTAGCCTCAAGAATTATTCATTTGTAAAAAACCAAAATCCCAACATAGTAATTAAATCATAAATTAATCAATCAATAGCCATGGCTACATTAGGGTCCTAGCTAAAAGATCTATCCTAGCATACTAACAAAATAAGGCAAATCCAAAAGTAATAACATCATCTTTAACAAGAGAAATAAGAATAAATGAAGGAAAGATGAAATCTTCTAACTTGCCTTGACGAACCTTCTCTTCTTCTTCTTCCTTGATCAAATGATCTATAACACTCTTACACTTAGTTTTGTGTTGTAGCTTGTTCTCCTTATTTTCTTCATTAAAAATGCCTCTTTTAAGTGTTTCAAAGATTCCTTTTTATCCTTCTCTTCTCTCTAAAAAAATCCTAAGTTTTGACTTTAAGTATCCTTTAAAATAGTTAAAATATAAGGTAAACTGTAGCTTTCAAATCGCCTATATTGTAGCCTATGGTAACCTAATGTAGCACATAAGTCCAAAATATCTAGCTTGATCCCTGAAGCATCCATCTTTGTTTGTTTTGGTCTTAATTTGCTTTAAACATTTTAAAACACTTATAAAGCATCCAAATATAGGAAATAACATAAATTAACTCAAAATGACTTAATTTAAACAAGATTAACATCAAATCATGTTTAAAACTCATTAAATAACTATGAACTAATTAAGTCTAACATTATTTAAAGCATATTTCTTCCTCGCTGTTCATTCTTAAAAGTTGGTATTGGGCAAAATACAAATATATAGTATGCTAGCTACATAAGAGATCATTAAGCAAAGGTGTAGAGTGTGTGTAGGGTATGGCACTTCAATCAACATCTGGAAAGTGCTATGGTTACCTAGTACATATAACATGTATATTTCTTTAAAGGTTCCTCTAGAGTTGGAGGAAGCTACAATAACAAGCTTGATGCAAGATAAACTCTTAAGCTTAGGATTTGGACATCTTAAAGGATTAGTTTAATAAGCAAGATCGATCCTTAATCAAGCATATTCCCCATGTCTCTTCATTGTGTGAAGGACTCATAGCTATGGCTTTTTGATAATAAAGGTTCCTTTATATTCAGAAGTTGCTATAAAGCTCTATAAGGAGAGTTAGGTCAATTGGAATACCCATATAAAAAAAATTATGGCGTTTAAAGGTTCCTACTAAGATTCATAATCTTTTGTAAAGATTTTGTATTAGGTGTTTACCTACATCCATAAATTTGAGGTCCAAACATTTCTAATAAATCCCTGATGCCAATGATTTAAGAATGTTAATGATAAACCTATCATATGCTATTTGATTACTTTTTTGCATGTTATTTTTAGGTGATCTCTAGAATCCTAATTCCAAGTCTAGGTTAGTCTTATGTTCTTAGTTAGGTTACATTGATTTTTATTGTGAATAGTAGTGAAATTTGTTCCTTGTTATGATTTGTTAGAGCTTGTGGTATTAGTAGAACTGTTGGGTTTAGAGTAAGCACATTAGCTCGACATATGTAGTTGTTAATATTATAGGGAAGATGTTATATTAATGGGATGGTGAGCAAATTTATGATGCCACCACTCGACCAAATCAGGATGGACACTTAATGTGGACTAATCTAAAAGCTGGGTGGGTAAAGATTAACATTGATGTAGCTTTGTTTCATAGTAAAGATTTTATTAATGTCGGATGTGTTATGAGGGACTCATCTTATCATGTTTTAATGGCCAAAGTAAAGGCTACTAAAGGTAGATTAACAGCTAGGGAGGCTAAAGCCATTAGTGTGAGGGAAGTGTTATCTTGGATTAAGGAACAATAGGTGGATAAACATATTTTTGAGACAGACACACTACAAATGGTGACTACTATTAATGGCTCTTGAAAACATTCTTATTTTCATTTGATAATCAATGATTGTAAGAGTTTTCTTAAGAACTTTAGAAACATGTAAGTTTGTTTTTTCCGTTGATCTACAAATGTTATGGCCCACCTTATGACTCAAGTTGCCCATTATGTGTCAAGTAAGGAGAAGTAGTGTAACATCCCTATCCCTATTCATTGGCATTATCACATGAATATATTCATTGCACAAATGATATGAAATCACATATGAACATATGCACTGTATAAAATGATATGAAATCTCACATGAACATATGCACAGGATAAATTGTAACAACCATATTCATTTACATAACTCATATTATTCATGTTCAAAATATATATGCATACAGGTTTTATCCCTCATACACACACAATCCAACATGTGTATGATGTACATATATGTATACAACACAAGGAGAGAGAGAGTTTGGATTCAGCCGACGACCTGTGGTCCATATGTCTCAATGTAAAACTGAAAGCACGAAAGTGTCCAATTCCTATTTTTTAGTATTTAAAAAAAACTTTTGTGATTTGGTGAGTTGCGACTCAGTGAATAAAAACAATAATCAAATTCTCATGGCATAATCCATAATCAAATATCATTAAGATACATTGCAAGTATAAAAATTAACTATGCAAATGTAAATGCAATAGCTTTGTTTTTGTCGTGACCGAGCAAGGCAAACATTGCTCCCAGAATATTCATGTGATTCATGTAACATATGATTTGGGACCTATTGGTCCATCTTCCTGTAATTCATTTGACATATGATTTGGGACCTATTGGTCCATCTTCCTGTAATTCTTTTGACTTATGATTTGGGACCTATTGGTCCATCTTCCTGTGATTTGCAAGTGTTTGTCAAGTCGGTCACAATGCCTTTTTAGGTCCATATGCAAGTGCTTATTCACAAATGATATATCAAGTAATCGTTAAGAGCATTTGATTCTCACTTGGCATGTATTCCCATGTAACATGTAAAAATCCAATCATATATACATGTAATAGAACATAATCATATTATACCCATGTAACATGTAACAATTCAATCATTCTCACTTGACTTATATTTTCATGTAA